>BLSH010505473.1:258579-273650 GCA_018402905.1 Glandirana rugosa
CCCCCCCCCCCCCCCCCCCAAGCTGAACTCTGCTTTTACCAAACAGAACAATTCCAGTGAGGACAGCTGTACGAGCTACTCTTTGGAGTTGGTAAATGATGGCGTTTTGAGACAGTTGTTCTCATTTTTTAATAGTGCATGCCTTTTAAAGCAAGGTTCACATTTGCTGGCTTTCGGAGCTGCACTAGAGATTCTTTTAATACCAAAATACATTTTTTCCCAAATGGCTCCAACCTCTAACCTGTCTCTAATGTTTAGCAATGCCTCTAATCAAATCCTAACACTTACCCTAACCTAAGACCTAAACTCTTAACACTAAAGCTATCACTTAAAATAACAACTAAAATAAACAATTATCCTTACACTAACACACAACCCCTAGCCTAGCCTACACATTAAAGCTGAACTCCAGCTAACACTTTTTAAGCAGTTACAGAATTTGTTTTCCTTTTGGGATAAAGGTTTTACAAAAATTAATAAAAACTGATCCTTTTACCCAGACTGCACTAGGCTGATATAAAATAAAAGGTGGGTGTTACGGGTTTCTTCTTTTTGGACTAATCTTTGTTGCACTTTATTGAATAGTCCCAAATATCATTTGTATATTATACAAGTATAATGAGAGCTCCAATTGTACAAACATAACCTAAACTACCTACAAAGCAAAGGTGCTGGAAGAAAGTGCTGTTTTATCTATTGCTTTTTGTTTTTTTGCATAACATCTAGAAATGTAAAGGCGGTGAAGATTTTTTTCAGTTCATCAATGCCGTGGAGAATTTGTAAAAGTAGAGTATGCACAAACACGATAAAATCTGTTCCTTTCTATAATGGAGACCCCTGGCTATTTACGAATTGACGGTTTTTCTCCGTCGCCGCAGGGGGAAAATTTCCATCTCAAGTGTGGGAGTTCATGACCTTGCGTAGAAAGGTTTTTAAGATGCTCTTCTTTTTTGCCTGGGAAGTTTATGTAGCTGAGAGCTAGAAACTATCATTTATTTTAGAAAGCAATGTAATATTAGATTGTCAGAGAGTCCAGCTCATGCGGTAAAATATCTGGCAGGGTTTAGAAGTTTGAAAACATGTCAATCTAATATTATATTTTTGTAACTAACAAAATTCCCATTTTTCTTTTAAATGCTAGCAGCTTGCAATCTGTTCAAAACCTTGTTCTGTTAGTTATATATCATTTTAAACAAAATGTGAACCAAAAATAAGATTAAAAGGAATATCTCATTAAAGAAGAAAATAATGTCTCGATCTCTTAAATGATATACTGCAAATGGAACAACTGATTGCCATTGATACATTGGATAACTTTCACAGCATTTGGTTTGCCCGGATCATACTTAAAGTGGTTGTCAACCTGTGACAACCACTTTAACCTACAGGCAAGCTTAGAATAAGGCTTACCTGTAGGTGCACTGCATATCTCCCAAACCTGCACGGTTCAGGAGATATGCAGTGTTTTGCATGTGCCGACGTCATGTCGGCACATGCACAATGAAAAAACGGCCTCAGTGCCGTTTCTCCACTGACCCTGTGCCGTGACTGGCGTGCTCCCGTGCACATGCGCGGGAGTGACGTCACGCGGCTCCAGCCAGTCACAGCGCCGCAGTCGCAGCCCCAGAAGGAAGAGGGGCTGAAGATGGATGTGGCCAGCACAGGGGACAGCGGTGGACACTGCAGGCTTCGTTTCCAGGTAAGTGGCACATAATGGGCTACCATGCAATGCATAGTAGCCCATTATGCTTCTACATTACAGGGTTATATTGAGGAAGTAAACCCAATCTGGGTTTACTTCCTCTTTAAGGATTTTCAGAGGTTTGAAGTGTTTGTAAAGTTTTTTTTTTTAAATAACAAACATGTTATACTTACATGCTCTGTGCAAGGGTTTTGCACAGAGCAGCCCTGATCCTTCTCTTCTGGGGTGCCCCGGCGGCGCTACTGGCTCCTCCTCTTCATCAAGTGCCCCCACGGTGGCCCGCATTCCCTGGGGCACTGCCTGCTGCATTAATTGACACAGACAGCAGGACTCGGCCCCGTCCCCTGCTCCTGTGCCACTGGATTTGATTGGCAACAGCAGGAGCCAATGGATCCTGCTTCTATCAATCTATCCAATGAGGATGGAGACAGCGGCTAGAGCCTCTGGGCTCGTGCTCATCGCTGGGATGATTGAGTTCAGGTAAGAGAAAGGGGGGCTCTGGGGGGCAGCTGCAGCACAGAAGGTTTTTCACCTTAAAGCGGAGTTCCACCCAGATTTCAGTCTTTCTATGAATCAGTCCCTGGCTGCAAGTACAACAACATTTGGCATAATTTTGTTTTTGCTTACTGTGTGCACCCTGTTGCTAGGGTGTCCCGTGTAATCTGCCTCTTCGCCTCTGAGGCCATGTACGTCATATCCTGTGATGCCATGGCTCCGGGGAGATGTTTGTCATCATTCCCAGGAGGCAGTGGGCATCGCCACAGGATTACATCGCGTTTTTTCCAAACAGGAAATTACATGATGAAACAAAGATGATTATTTGTGTTGCCATAAAAACTGGGTGGACACTTCCTCCGTCGCGACCCGGCCACTGGACCACCAGGGAGCCCACCAGAACCACCTGGAGCCCCCCCCCCCGACACCATGAGGAGGCCACCCAGGACCACCAGGGAGACAATATAGAGGCTTCCCAGGACCACCAGGGAGCCCCCACTAGACCACCAGGTAAGGGCAATACAGTGCACTGTAGGGATGGCACAGTGCCCATATATGATGCTTGCCAGTGCCATCCCTAACAGTGCTATATGCACCAATGCCCACCAGTGCCATGTACCAGTGTCTACCAGTGCCCACCTGTGCCACCCATCAGAGCCCACCTGTGCCACCTATCAGTGCCCAGTGCCACCTTTCAGTGCCGCCTATGAGTGTCCATCAGTGCCGCATATCAGTGCCACCTATCAGTGCCCATCAGTGTTGCTTATCAGTGCTGTCTATCAGTGCCCATCAGTGCTGCATATATGTGCCCCATCATCAGTGCAACTTTATCAGTGCCACCTCACCAGTGCCAATCTTTACTGCCTCATCAGTGCTCATCAGTGTAGCCACATCAGTGCCCGTCAGTGATGGAGGAAATGTACTTTTACAAAGTTTTGTCACAGTAACAAAGAATAAAAATGTTTAGTGCAAAAAATAAAAACCGCAGGGGTGATCAAATACCACCAAAAGAAAGCTCTATTTTTGGGAACAAAATGATAAAAAGTTTGTTTGGGTGCAGCATTGCATGACCGCGCAATTCTCATTCAAATCGCAACAGCACTGAAAGCTGAAAATTGGTGTGGGCAGGAAGTGTTCTAAGTGCCCGGTATTGAAGTGATTAATGAATAGAATGCATTAAGCTGAAAAACCTTGAGACTTTACAACTCCTTTAAAGACTTAATTTCCCGCCCACTTTTCTGATCCCTTGGTGGTATGTGGAACTTGGCCATTTCACCATATCCTGACTCTCATGGGCATTCTAATAAACTCATCATCTTAGTGAGGCACCATGGAAGGGAGGACATGAGCAGGTGAAACAGAGCTATGACCTCCCTATTATCCATGTCTCTGCGTACTCAGGTAAAGCAGCTTCTGATACCCTCAAATTCTATGTAGTCCACAGGGAAAAGCCAGTACTCTGATATATGAGCACAAATACTTTATTAAAAGATGGGGAGTACAGCAGATTTAAACTCCAATGCATTTCGGCCATTAAGCCTTAATCATGGCAAATTTGATTGTCTGGCGGCCGAAACGCTGTGGAGTTTTTATTTGCCGTACTCAACATTTTTCAATAAAGGATATCCATTTGTGCTGAAATATTGGAGTTCCAGCTTTTTCCTGTGGACCATGGAAGGGGGATCTTCCCTCTAATTTACCCCACCCTTGGCTTCCACCTACCACCCACCCTCCTCCACACACACATTTCTTCTTCCCCATCCCCGACTCTCACTAATCAACTTTTTCTATGCATTAATTCATGAATGCCCCAGTTCCCCTCCAACTACTTAAAGTGGTTGTAAACTTCAGTCATGAAATCTGAACCAAACATCTATATCTCTAGTGTTAACGTATCTCTCTTCAAAGCTCTAAGTGTAGTTTCTCTCTGGTGCTTTGTTCCTCTGTTATCAGCATGAGTCCCTTCTGAGAAGTTTTCCTGATACATTAAATTTCTCCCTGATACATTAAATAAATTTGTATCAGGGAGAAGAGCTCAGCATGCAGTTTGTCTATTTATAACACTGTTCTTCTGCTGTGTGTGAAAGGGGGTGTGTTCCTTTCCTCCAATCAGCTCTCACACAGTGTAACTGCAGCTCTCCTTCCTCTGTGATACTAATAGATGGGGAATAATTTTTAACACCATTCTGCCCTTTTGAAGTGGGGTAGGGAAGAGAAGACTGCAGATCAACAAATATTACATTGGTGTATCCTACCTGTAACACCTTATATTTTACTTACGGCTGTTGCCCTATGTGCAGTGTACTGAAAATGCCTGTGTAAAATCTGGATTAGACGATTTCTTTGTTGTAATGTTCACTTGGTTGCTTCAGTAAGATCTAATTTGAAAGAAAAAAATAATTAAAACCATATTTTGCTGCAATAATCGCCTTCAGTCCAGAGATGTCCCCTGCAATGTTTTTTTCTGTCATAAGATGCCGGAAAGTGGAAAAATAGTGCTGAACCTGTAGGGTTATCTCATGAACACCATGGCTTGTAGTGTAATGTAACAAAAATTTGAAATTGGAGGTCCAGACAGTGGCAGCCGGTCCATTAGAGGTGCATGTGTGCCACCCCCATCCATGTGTCCCCCTAATCTACATGCAGGGCACCGGACGCATGGATTCCAATGAGTGTTTTCTTTTTGGAAGCATGTGATCAAAAAAGTGTGGGCTTCAAAAAAGGGTGTCCCAACTGACCAACAGCCTGGGGAGGTGCCGACAGCCGACCGGGGTGGGGGTTGTTTGCCGCCCCCCCTCAAAAAAAGAAACAAACCACCAGCCACCACTGGGTCCAGATACAACTTTATTCCAATAACCGTCAGGGAGCAATCTAATAAGGATCCAATGCATTTTGGGAGTCCAAACCCCCCCCGACGAAGGGAGTATTTTTGGACCCCCTGTCACATACCTGACTGTGGAGCCCGAGAGGATGATGGTGGCCTCTTGCACAATTCTTGTCCAAGCACCCTCAGTAGTGGAGACAGGGACTGCTAGGGCAGTGGAAGAGTGCAGGTGCCACGAAGCTGTAGTAGTGAGTTGTAGCTTGAAGACACAGGAGTCCTTCTAGTGGTGGTATGGATTCTGGTCACAAGCCTTGTTCAGCGGCAGCCAGGCAGACAGCTGCAGGATCAGGTTCAAGGTCAGGAACAGGCAGAAGTCGGTAACATGCTGGTGGAGGGGTACCAAATCAGGAAGCGGAGATGTAGTTAGAAATCCAAGCCGAGGTCGGTAACATAAGTGAGCAGCAGACATAACAGGCAGGGGTGATCCAAGAGAGGTGTCAGATGTAGCCGGGACAGGAACAAGGTTAGCAGACTTTCTAAAATCAGGAACACAGAACCAGTGCTGAAGACAATCCAATACTGAGGCTAGGCAGGCACCAGAATCTGTGGATGCGCGCACACATCTATGTATACGCACATGTGCCTGCATGTATGCGTCAATGCGCATTTGCGTGCACATTCTAGTCCTTGCTCGTCTTGGGCTTCTATGCTTATGACTCTGCACATGTGCATAAGAATGAGCACCTTCTGCATGAGATCCCTGACACACCCAAAACACGTTGGCTACATTTTGGATTGGCCCCCTGACTTGGAATAAAGTTATATTTGGACATCTTAGCAGCAATGTGTTACTTCAGTTGACATTTCTGTGTCTATGGATACCTCTATACCTACCCCCTTTCCTCATCTCCATTAAATAGAGGGAAGGAGTTCTGTAGTTCACAGAAGACAGCTGGGAAAGCTTATCATTGTCAGCTCTAGTCTTGCTGTTTGTAGTAAGTTTGTTTTTCCTCAAGCACTGTTTCCTTTTAAAGCTTAAAGCACAACTCTAGAGAAAACAGTTTTAACATTCTTTCTGCTTCCTTGTAACATCATCTCCTTTTCCTCACTCACTTCCATTTGTTTGGATGACCAGTGCATGCTAGTTCCTGTCATTTGTACTCCTATATGGACACTACAAATCCCATAGTCCATGAATACTAGTACAACTCAGGAGCAAGCAAGAGAGGGTGACTGTGTTCCTACATATAGTGCGACCACAGAGAACAAACATAGCCACCTTCAAACAGGAAGTTGGATCATTAAAACGGCAAATTAAAAAGAAGGAATTTGGAGATATGGAGGAAGCTGAGAGCAATAAAAGGGATGTTTCTGAATTAAGAATACATACAGTACTTCCATAGAATTGTTTTAACCAGAGTTTAGTTTCACTTTAGGGGGGTTAATGCTGCAGCATTCAAATACATTTTAGGGAATCGTGTGCTTCATACCTTGTAAAGCATTTTGGCAGGGTGCTTTTCTATTTCAGTATGACTGGGCCTTTGTGAACAAAACCAAAATTTATTGAATTTAGAGTAGGGGAACATGAGGTGCCTGTACAGAGCCCCAATCCTACTGAACACCTTTGAGATGAACTGGAATGTTGATTGGGGGCCACTTCTTCTCATCCACCTTCTTTACCTGACCCCACAAGTGCTGTTTTCAGGGGGGATGTTTTCTATTCCAGCATGACTGCACCCCGTGTACAAAGCCATAGCCTGATGAGTTTAGAGTGGAGGAACTTGAGTGACCTGCAGAGCCTCAACCTTAATAAACATCTTTTGGATGACCAGGAATGTTGAGTGTAAGCCAGGTTTTCTCATCTACCATAAGCATCTAACCTCACAAATGCACTCTTGACACAACGGGTACACATTTTCACAGACACACTCCAACATTTTGTGAAAAGCCTTCCCAAAAGAGTACAGTCTGTTTGGCCATAAAGTGTGTGTGTGTGTGTTTTTATGGGGGTGGGGATGAGAACATATTGGGATTTTCAAAAAGCTTATATAGGTGTGATGGTCAGGTGTCCAATAGTTTTTGGTCATATGCTGTATATGCATTTCCAGTACTTATACATTAGACATAAGAAGGCTGTACTGTAGGTTATAGTACTATAGATACTTAGCTAGTTTTGTGGTCTGCTTTACTCTAAAAATATTATTGTGTCTTATTTCTCCTTGGGGCTTACTCGATTAAATTCCTGCACTGACAAGGGCTAACAAGCCAGAACCAGCTAAAAAAGTCCTATAAATTCCTGTCTACTTTAGGATGCTATAAACTAGTTGTTCTAGGTGTACGATGGGCCAAAGAGACATAACAGAATGATTGAAATATCTCCACTTGCTAGTTTAAAATGAGTAATAAACCCCTTTTTGAATTTGTGGTAAAAAAAACGCCTTCTGTTATATGATGACAATTCTGTAACTCACAGCACTTTATTTGAGGTGTTTTTGGTTCCTTTTAGCTCCCTCGTTATAATTGGACTGATTATACTGTCTGGGTTGATATTTAAAAGCATCTATGATTTTCTTGGATCAAAAAAAAAAAAAACAGGAGTTAGCAAATAATATTTTTGTTGCAATAATGATGATAGTTGGAAAGACTTTTCAGGATTACATTGGCTGTCAAAGTTCAGCTAACCCTTGAGATCTTCAGAAATGTAATTATAGTGGACGCAAGAATTGGAATATACAAGGTTCTTAATTTCAAGTGAATACTTGATGAGAAATCCCTAATCATCTCCAAAGATGAAACTGTACCTTTACAGGTCAATTATAAGTGCAACACATAAGTGCAAATTATGATCGTGGGAAAGTGACAATTTCATAAACCAATGGCATTATTATTAAAAGAAATTGAGAAGTAAATGTCTCACATATCAAGGTACATTATTATGTTTTTTCATGGGCAATAATTTGGCTACTTGAGAACATTTATCTTTAAGCGTTGGATTATTAGTATCTTACATTTAAGATTCCAAAGACACCCTCTTCAGAGATGTACAGACAGAGAAAGCTAATAATTGGATTGGAATTTTTTGTTGCTAACTTATTGTATCTCAGAATCAAATCTGTTCTAGAGTATCTATAGTACATAATTGCCACATATAATATATGACCAAAGGTTTCTGAACATCATGCCTAAAGCCTGAGCTTGTTAGACATCTCATTCCAGAAGCATAATAATTAAAATGGAGTTGCCACACTTTGAAGCTATAACAAACTCTACTCTGTGGAGAAGGTTTTCCACAAAATTTTGGAGTGTGTTTATGGGAATTTGTGCTCATTTAGCCAAAAGAGCATTTGCAAGGTTAGATATTTATGTTGGATGAGGAAACCTAGATCCAGTTGTGTCTCCAATTTATTCCAGTCAACTCAGTAGGGTTGAGGTCAGGTCTCTGTGCGAATAACTCAAATTTCTCCACACCAAACTCATCAAGCATGTCTTTGGCTTTGTGTACAACAGTACAATCATTGTAGAACAGTAAAGGGCCTTCCACAAACTTTTGCCACATGGTTGGAATTGCACAGATGTCTACATTGTCCTTGTATGCTGTAGCGCTAAAACACGCTTCACTGAAAACAGCTGAACAATAATTTAGAAAGGTGTCCACATACTTTTAGTCTTCAAGTGTAGTAATTATCACAGGGACCAATGGACCTTTGCTTCAGGAAATGCTACTTCAGACTATATCCAATTTTGGTTCTGTGACCAAAAGCCTGAGAAATTTTATTTTGTGATCTCAGATTGCCTGTTCCTCATCTTCAGAAAAGATCACATTTGTCTAAGGTTTTGGCTGCATGACTGTCATACTTACCCCTAGCAAAGGTGGTAAGGCACTATAGCTAGCTTCTGTGTTTTTTACCTATAGCAGCCCCTTTTCCATAAGGCAGGCAGGCCTACCAGTACTTGGTCACCCTCAGGTCTTATACACAATGCTATAGCGCCTGACTACCACACCAGTCCAGGTACTAACTAAGCACAGCAAACAGGTACTTATGGTTGGCAGACATGCAGAGTGGTCAGTGACAGTCCGGGTTCAGGGCAGGCTGAGTTATGAGCGTATTCAATATCCAATTCAACATCAACAAGGGAATCCAAACTAGCGGGCAGGGCTGACAAACAGGGAGCTTGGAGCATTTGTTACAAATACTATCACAAGCATGAGACTGCAGGCTTGGCTGTCTTAAATCAGGTTTGGTCTCCACCCAGAGACTGGCTATGTCAATCCCCAGGTGGACAGGTAGGCGGGGAGAAGGCTTCACAGCCAAAACCAGCATGCTGGAATGAGTCCAGCAGTAGTCGTGGAACAATGACAATGACCAACATTAGAGAAAACTTTTAACTTTTGAGCTCTCCGTTAAGTATAGATCAACTTTTAACAATGCAAACATTCTATTGCCTTTTTAACATTGTATTATGTAAATTATAACAAACATATATTTCACTTATGTATACATTTCCTTTTTAAAATGACAAAATTATTATTATTTTTTTATATTTATTTATTTATGTATTTATTTATTTTATAAAGAATATTTTGTATTTAGTAAAGTAATTTTGACGTAGATATATGAATGTGATAAAAGCTAAGAGAGATCTTTTTTTTTTCTTATTTTCTTTTAGCAGTTGCAGTGTAACCAGAATATAGTTACCCTTCACAACACCCTATTGTTAGTGATGGCATGTAAGATTAGTTGTAAGATTAGTTGGCTGACATTGAGGGAAAGACATCTGATAACTGACAAAGTAAGCAACTACACTTCACAAAGTGACAGCGTATATTGTATACAGTCAGTAGGCTCAGCAAATAGGCCAAGCTATACCATCCTTCTCTCCTCTTCTGCCCCTATAATGTTTCTTAAGGGAACCAAGAGACATAATAAACAGTGTTTTTGTTCCCAGGTGTTATTTTATTATTATTTTGTTTTTAATGATCAAAAGTGCCTCTTTAAATGTATTATTCATTCACGGCATTACCACAAGGGATCCGTTTTTATTTCTGTCTGTCTCCTTATTAGGGAGATTCATCCTCTCTATTGCGTTGATTACTATTATCATTGAAAGTGAAGGTAAAAGAAAATCCCAAATTTTGGGTTGTCCCCAGAAAAGTAATAGAGGGGAAATATTGCAATGCGGTCACTAGTTCTGATGACCTGGGGGTCCCCAAGAGATTCCCTTAATTTGTAGGGGTTTCCTCTCACTTCCTGTTTTTGCTATAGGACAGGAAATCAAGGTGAATATCACCATTGGGACAAAGAGGGCAAAAATAAACCATACAGGGGTTATAACCCTCCCTTGCTCTATGCAAAATGAAGAAAAAAAAAGTTTTGCCTATAGTTCTACTTTAACCACTTGCTGCCCACCCACCGTCAAATGACAGAGGAGCGGTGCAGTTCTCGTTCTGGGACAAAGTCACATGACATCACCCCAGAACACTCACTTGCATCTGCACCATGTTTCTAGGACAAGGTGTGAGCCCAATCTCTGTAAATCAGGGCACTAATCATAAGTGCCACCAACAGTGCCTGTCAGTGCTGCCTCTTAGTGCCCATCATTGCTTGCTCATCAGTGCTACCGATCAATGCCCTCAGTGCCTCGAATCAGTGCTGCCCATCAGTGCTGTCTATCCATGCCAGCTATCAGTGCCCATCAGTGCCACCTATCGGTGCCCATCAATGCCCACCAGTGCCACCCATCAGTGCCACCTATCAGTGCTCATCAGTTCTGCATATCAGTGCCATCTATCAGTGCCCATAAGTGTGGCATATTAGTGCCTCCTCATCAGTGCCACCTAATCAGTGACCATAAGTGCTGCCTCATCAGTGCAGCCTATCAATGTCCATTAGTGCAGCATCATCAGCGCACATAAGTGAAGAAGAAAAGTTACTTATTTACAAAATTTACTGACAGAAGCTATAAAAAAACGTTTTTTTTCAAAATTTTCGGTTTTTGTTTATTTTTTTGTAAAAAATAAAAAACCCAGTGGTGATTAATTACCACCAAAAGAAAGCTCTATTTGTGTGAAGAAAATGTTTAAAAATTAATTTGGGTATAGCGTTGCATGACCACCCAGTAAAATGCATTAATGTAAAAAATGTTTAGGCTATAGGAGCTCTTTAAATTATTTCTGTGTGGGAACTGAATATTTTTAGAAAAGGTGATAATGAACTAGTACATTTTATCATAATTTTACCATTTCAGCTGAAATCATAACAGTCAATAAGGAAGATCAAAGGAAGGTGTTTTATGGTTTTAAGTGTACAGTGGGCTTTCATGGGTAGGAAAGCTGTTTTGGACCTGTTCTTATGCCAAAAATGGCCCCTTGTACACTGAGAACATGTTGTTAGATATTGAGGTACAAAAGAACCCTAAGGCTGCTGCTCCTTGTTTATCAAGAAAGTCATGTGATCACATGAGTTCTGCTTTTGTTTTGTATATAACCTTGCCAATCTAAATTCAATATGTCTTTGTGTCGCTTTAAAAGGCAAGGAGATATTAGTTCTAAATTCAGAAAAATTATTCTGAGCAGAAGGCCTATGACTGCATAAATGTTATAGAGGGGAGGTATATACAACAATTAGCGTCTGACCTTTTTTGTAATAAATTATTTAAAATCTCTGCTGTGGCAGGAAATCAGGTGCACTGGGTACATTGTTTTGCTATTTGGTGGTAAGAATGACCTGTGCTTTCAGGCACAGCTTGCAGTTCACCTGTCAGTGACCTCAGGATATCCTCATGGGAAGTAATTTGTGGAGAAGGCCTCCAGGAATGTTAGATCAATTATTTATTCAGTCTTTTGCTTTGTTTTGCTTACTTTTATTGTTACATTAATCAGACTCAATTAGAATTTATTCATGCCGCGCTGGAAAAATTAGCTGTACATTTTATTCTCAAGCTAATCATAAACATTTGGCCAATGTACACTGAAAATAACATTATCTGACTTTTGAGATCAAATGTTACAGGTGATAGTACTCCGTGAGTGCATTGACTGCACAAGCCAAATTGGGACTTATTTCTGGAACTGAAAAACTGTTGCTCTTCTTCTTTCTTCTCCTTTCTCCGTATTTCTTCTTCTTCCTCTTCCTTCTTCCTCCTTCCTCTTCTTTCGTCCTCCTTCCTCTTCCTTTTTCCTCTTCCTTCTTTTTCTTTCTTCCCCTTCCTTCTTCTTTCTTCCTCTTTCTTCTTCCTTCTTCTTGCATCTGTTTCTTTCTTTGTCTTGCATCTTATTCTTTCATCTTGCTTATTTTCCCTTCTCCTAGCTTCTTCTACCTTCTTCTTCATTCTTTTTTGTTTCTTCTTCCTTCTTGCTTCTTATTCCTTCTTCTTGATTCTTCTTCTTCCTTTCTCTTTCTTCTTGCTTCGTCTTCCTTATTTTTGCTCCTTCTTCTTTCCTCTTCTCCTGCTCATACCACAGACAATTAATGACGCACTTTACATATTGTAAATTCCCATCAGCTCCTACCCTCAATCTAATATTCCTACCTCACAGCCCTACATATAGTCACATGCATATGCATGTTAGGGCCATTTAGACAGGAGGATTATGTAATCAGAACAACAGGGTGGTTCCATAGTCATCACACCTCCTATCCTGTTCTTGGACAATCAACATACCGTATGCCAGTGCCTGATACTTATTAGAATTGAAGAACTTTGATAGGCTATGAAATGTCTTCAAAATTACAGGATAGGTCCAGTTGAATGTAACCAACTACTATTAGCTATACCATGACCTAGATAAATGAAAACTTTAACAGACTTAATGCCATAGTTTAAAATTACATCAGAAATTTAGTTGGGTAGCTATATACTTTTCTTTGCAATAGGGAGGCAAGAAGGACCAGAGCAGATAAAAAGGCACATGGGGTTTTATACTACCTGAAATATTCTGAGAATGACTAACCCTTCCTAATTTTTTAGTAGGGTTTTTTTTTTTTTTTATTTTGAGTTCCTAATCTGAAATTAAAATGAATTTAAGGTGTACAGTACATAAAATATATTTTAAACACTTCTAGACATTTTAGATTTTCAAGAGCTGAAGTTCTTGCCAACATGCTATGGCTTTTCTTCCCATGTCCAGATCTGTGTTATTATTTGTCTTAAGTTAGTTAGCAGTAGTTATTCAACTGGACTAATGAGTGTTAGGAAGCTACCTTGACAAGAAGCAAAACATCTCCAACATTAGAGAACAAGTCTAGTTAACTGTGATTAAATACTACCAAATATATATATTATGATCTGGATCCTTCACAGACCTCCTGTTTGGCGCCTATTAGCTTCCAGATGTTCCCCCATATTGTATCCCGAATATTCCCAGTAGGGCACAGCAATAAAATCCTGATAGAAGTCCTAACCCTTCCCCACTTCATCTAAAACTATAAAAAAAAGTTATAGCTCAAGTACAACATTAAAAAACAGCATCTTCAGCTTTGTGAGCCCTCAACTATTCTTCTTTTCACTGAAATCTCCCCCTCCTTTCTTGTTCCTCCTATATACTGTACCTTTAATGCAGTGGTCTGCTGGTTGGTCTGGTGATATCACAGATCAATTATTTATCCCCTTTAGGTGGTGGTGGGCAATCCTTACTACTGTACTAGGCAGTGTTCTCAGGGAAGTAGTAAAGTGAGCCCAGACTGGCTATATGATGCAACCCCAGGGGGTGAATCCCTGACAGCCTGGGCTCACAGGAAGTGAGTTAAATGATACAGGTTTTCATTCATCCCAAAAAAGGAGGACTTCCTTCAGGTGACTGCACTGGATTGAAGCTGATTTTTCTTCTTTAAATACAATTGTGCAATAGATTATGCATTTATTTATGTATTAACCCGGAATTCTGCTTTAAAGATGAATTCTAAGTATGGCATATTTTTACAAAGTTACATTGGTTTGGCTTCCATCAATTGGGTTGATTTACTAAAGGCAAATTGACAGTGCACTTTGCAAAGTGCACTCTGCAAGAGCAGTTGCTCCAGGGCTAGGTTATTCAGCAGAAGCTCTGTTGACTTTTATCATCCAATCATGTGCAAGCAAAAATTCAGTTTTTTTAATTTTCCTTGCATGTGATTGGGTATTTTTTGCAAAGTGAGACTTTACCTCTTTTACTAAGCTCTGGAGCAGCCTCTCTCAACATTTTCACCACAGAGGAACCCTTGAAAAAGCCTTTCCAATCTCAGGGAACCCCTCCTAAAAATGACTATATGTACAACTCATGATACAGTAGTGTGATAGTCATTTGTAAGAATGCTCTTTACACTTGTGGTCATCGGGTAGAATTCCCCCTTAAAAATAGCTAAAAAGATCAATGGTGCTGGGGCGTGGCCTGGACGCGGTGGCGAGCGGACGTGCTCAGACAGAGCTCCGGCTCCTTCAACAATAATCCGCGGGCATCCTCGTTCCGTGGGGCAGGTGAGCAACTTTAAACATCACCAAAGGCTCCCCCACGCTAGCCCCTACAATTTGAGCCCAAGATCGGACAGATCCGCGGCGGACCTCTGGGACGCCCGAAATTTAGCCCGCGGCTTCGGTTGCGGCCTAGGCCGCGGCGGCTCCCAATCCCCATCACCTACATCCCTGAGGCCAAATACCAGGGGGGGAGGCTACGGGGCCCCCACGGACTCAACCCACAGAAGGTGCTTTACAGACTGGTCTGTTCTGCGGCCGACCTCCGGGACACATGAAATTTAGTCCGTGGCTTTGATTGCGGCCTAGGCCGAGGCGGCCCCCAGAGCATCCATAGTTCCTGAAGTGAGGCCTTAACCCTAATAGAGGAACACAGAGACCCCTGCTGCCTCACCCCAGAGCTAACCCTCGGCGGCGCCGGATCCGGCGTTGGCTTCGGCGCCCGATTTAAAGCCCGCAGGGTCTCCAGGCGGCGCCTAGACAGGCTAGAACCCGAGTTTAACATCCCCGATCGCACCCCCTCGGAAACCACTACAAATTTCAACGAGTGGACGGGGTGCCTTGCTCCTACGGGCGCCTAATAACAACTTCCTCGGCCTCGAG
>BLSH010505473.1:280450-298677 GCA_018402905.1 Glandirana rugosa
CTGTAAGTACTTTGTTTGTTGCCCCGAACATACCCCCACTTTCAGTTAGCCAATCTATGACCTTTGGAGACCAATCTTTTCTGACTTCAATAAATATACTTCCTTATATTGTGCTTCCACATCCCTACAATAATGTGAATATACTGGCAGCCGGTACATACATATCATCTTCACACTTAATTATGCAATGTCTCTTTAAATGAATCTCAAAGGTTACGTTCTTATGCTTCATTGTTATTATGTACTTGTTTTCAACTATGCTTTGATTACTTATCCTCTTAAGTCTTGGCAATGAACATGTACTGTATTGTTGAAAATTCAATAAAGCTTTTTGTGGAACTAAAAAGATCAATGGTGCTAATGGGAGGCAGAAACTCCTCATTGCTCAAGGAACCCCTAACAACCTCTGGAGGACCCCTTGAGTTGTGTGGAACCCTGGTTGAGAAACCCTGCTCTAGAGCATCAGCACTTGCAGAGTGCAACTGCACTTTGCAACGTGCACAGTCTAGTTGCTAGACTTGTGCACTGCTAAAAAAAATGTGTTCTTTTCGTTTCATTTGTTCAAAAATTTGTATATTCGTAAATTCGAAAATCTGAAAATTCTAAATAATAACTAACTAATAATAACAAACTATTACATTATAGGTATTGGAATTTCCTTTCAAATTTGGCTGTAAGTGAACGTAACAAATACATATTTATCCGAAGTTATGAATTATTTGAAATAACGAATGCCGCATCAAAACAAATGGAACAGAACAAATTAATAATAAAAAGTTCTTCTTCTTCTTATTGTTTTTTATTATTATTAATTTGTTACGTTCCATCCGTTTAGATACAGCATTTGTTATTTCGGATAATTCGTAACTTCAGATACATTTGTATTTGTTACGTTCACTAACAGCCAAATTTTAAAGGAAATTCAAATACCTATAATTTAATAGTTAATTATTATTTGAGATTTTGCGAATTTTCGGGTTTTTGGATTTCCGAACTTCGAAATTTCCGAATTTTCGAATTTAGAAATCTACGAATTTATGAATATTTGGAACAATTCGGTAAATGGATTTTTGTTAATTCGGATACTTACGAATTAACGAATTTGTCAAAATTTGTTAAATAACGAATTCGGAATGAAACTAATTGCTCATGTCTACTAGTTACCTTTAGTATATCAACCCCCGTGATTACTATGTATATACCATATCTGGCTGAAGCCACTGGAAGCTGGAAATCACTGAATTAGACACTGCTAGTTTAGTGTTCTTCACTTGCTTTTGGGTCCTATACTAAGCAGCTAGCCTAATGCATTGTGATTACAGGAGGTCAGGCACAATGCAAATCCTTCTCTGATTGGATGAGATAGAGAGGCAGAGCGGTGACATCATGCTTTCCACCTTGTCCAATCAATGAATGTTTTCATTCATTCGGAAAACATAAAGCATTCTCTGAACGGCACCTCAAAATACAACAGGGCAGTGACTCAACACAGGCTGACCCAAAAGCAAGCGGAGATCACTGGATTATGGTTTCTAGTCATTTCCAGACTACAGGGGTATCAGCCAGGTATGGTATATATAGTTCCATTGGTCCAAATTGAACCAATGGAACTATGTAAAAATATACCTGGAATTCTGCTTTAGGCAGTTTTAAAACTGACTTCCACAACATCCTGTTTAAAATAAACTTACAAATACCAATCTTATTTCAGAAACCCGAAGCTGCTGGAGAGGCTTTAAACTTTGTGGTAACAAACGTTGTATCTCCAACAATAAAGTATGTGATGACAAAGACGACTGCGGAGACAACACAGATGAGTTAGACTGCAAAGGTAAGCTGTGCCGATTTTTTTTCCTCCTCTAATTCTACTGATTGTCCAGACAAATGACCGCAATCTACTGCGTAATTGTTTAGAAAATGAGAAGAAAGTGGAATGGCGGTGGGAGCAGAAGACGAGAGTTTGCAAGGTTCCATCTGGATTATATATATGTTGATTTTCTAAGACACACCATTCTCTGGGAATGCACTGCATTCAAAACAGGATATT
Source organism: Glandirana rugosa (assembly GCA_018402905.1). Lineage (NCBI taxonomy): Eukaryota > Metazoa > Chordata > Amphibia > Anura > Ranidae > Glandirana > Glandirana rugosa. Next base: position 282,498 of record BLSH010505473.1, read on the forward strand.
AACTTTGAATGTTTTGCTTTATCTTGTCCAAATCTCATCATTCAAAATATTAAAATAGCCTCCAGAGGTCAAGCACAATGTCAGATTTCCTATCAGCTGGAGGAGAAAAAAATCTATATTGGATAGAGAATGATCAAATTGTGTTACTGAAGCCAGATGTGATCAAATTATTTTTATAATAAATACAGAGGCACCAACAAAGGCAGTTCAAGCCGTCAGTCTTGTATTGCTGCAAGCCTGATGTCAATTTTCTATGCAGAAATTGTTTTAGTTACAGTGGGACAGTCAGGCAGATGTCACATGACCATAAATTATGAAGAGGGGGCTACAGTGCACTAAAAGGAAAACTATAGCATATTTAAAGCCCAACCCCGGGCAAATAAAAAATACCCCTTGCAATAGGGTTGTTCCTGCACTGCAAGGGACAATTGCCCATTCATGTCTACGGATGCAATGAAAGAAGATTTACTTTACCTGATCCTCTGCTCCTCCCTGCAGCTAGACCAGTTCTTGTAGTGTCTGCATCTCCATGCTTCACCGGTCTAGAGTCCTGACGCCATCAAGACTGGAGCAGGATCCACAGAACAGAAAAGAGCAGAGGCCACCTCCATCTGAGTGTAAACTGTGCAAAAACGGCATAAAGGTATTAGTAAAGTAATGCACTCACATACAGTATCTCACAAAAGTGAGTGCACCCCCTCATATTTTTGTTAATATTTTATTATCTCTGTTCATTTGACAACACTGAAGAAATTACACTTTGCTACAATGTAAATTAGTGAGTGTACAGCTTGTATAACAGTGTAAATTTGCTGTCCCCTCAAAATAACTCAACACACAGCCATTAATATCTAAACCGCTGGCAACAAAGGTGAATACACCCCTAAGTGAAAAAGTCCAAATTAGGCCCAGTTAGTCATTTTCTCTCCCCGGTGTCATGTGATTAGTTAGTGTTACAAGGTCTCAGGTGTGAATGGGTAGCAGGTGTGTTAAATTTGGTGTTATTGCTCTCACTCTTTCATACTGGTCACTGGAAGTTCAACATGGCACCTCATTGCAAAGAACTCTCTGAGGATCTGAAAAAAAGAATTGTTGCTCAACATAAAGATGACCTAGGCTATAAGAAGATTGCCAAGACCCTGACACTGAGCTGCAGGACAGTGGCCAAGACCATACAGCGGTTCAATTGGACAGGTTCTACTCAGAACAGGCCTCGCCATGGTCGACCAAAGAACTTGAGTGCATGTGCTCAGTGGCATATCCAGAGGTTGTCTTCTGGAAACAGACATATAAGTGCTGCCAGCATTGCTGCAGAGGTTGAAGGGGTGGGAGGTCAGCCTCTCACTGCTAAGACCATACGCCGCACACTGCATCAAATTGGTTTGCATGGCTGTCGTCCCAGAAGGAAGCCTCTTTTAAAGATGATGCACAAGAAAGCATGCAAACAGTTTGCTGAAGATAAGCAGACTAAGGACATGGATTACTGGAACTATACACTTATTTGGTTCAGATGGTTTCAATTGCGTGTGGCAGCAACCAGGTGAGGTGTACAAAGACAAGTGTTTCTTGCCTACAGTCAAGCATGGTGGTGGGAGTGTCATGGTATGTGGCTGCATGAGTGCTGCCAGCACTGGGGAGCTACAGTTCATTGAGGGAACCACGAAAGCAAACATGTACTGTGACATGCTGAAGCAGAGCGTGATCCCCTCCTTTCAGAAACTGGGCCGCAGGGCAATATTCCAACATGATAACGACCCCAAACACACCTCCAAGATGACCACTGCTTTGCTAAATAAGCTGAGGGTAATGGTGATGGATTGGCCGAGCATGTCTCCAGACCTAAACCCTATTGAGCATCTGTGGGGCATCCTCAAATGGAAGGTGGAAGAGCGCAAGGTCTCTAACATCCACCAGCTCTGTGATGTCATCCTGGAGGAGTGGAAGAGGACTCCAGTGGAAACCTGTAAAGCTCTGGTGAACTCCATGCCCAAGAGGGTTAAGGCAGTGCTGGAAAATAATGGTGGCCACACAAAATATTGACACTTTGGGCCCAATTTGGACATTAGGGGTGTACTCATTTTTGATGCCAGCAGTTTAGACATGAATGGCTGTGTTTTGAGCTATTTTGAGGGGACAGCAAATTTACACTGTTAGGGCTCTTTCACAGGAGCGTATCGTCAGTTTTTCAGCCGGACCCGAACGGACTCTCCATTGTCCTCTATGGAGCGACGGATGTCAGCGGTGACATGTCCGCTGACATCCAATCCGCCAAAAACAGAGGGATGGAAACCTTATTTTCCATCCGCCTGGTGGATCGGATGGACACGGACAGACAGTCTGTGTTCATCCGATCCTCCATAGAAGAGAATGGAGCTGTGACAGGTCAGTCTCTGCACAGAGTGCAGAGACTGTCCTGTCATCCGCCGGCTCAGCGGGGATAAACGGATGGTCAAAATGGGCTCCGCTCATGTGGAAAGGGGCCTTATACAAGCTGTACATTCACTACTTTGCATTGTAACAAAGTGTCATTTCTTCAGTGTTGTCACATGAAAAGATAGAATAAAATATTTACACAAATGTGAGGGGTGTACTCACTTTTGTGAGATACTGTATAGTGAAGGAAGAATCAACATGTCATCCATGGAGGGGTTGTCATCAATAGAAGAGATTGGCAGGCAAGTGACTGGCATGTGCAGAGTTCAGCCAGGAAGCCACTGGTTGGATGTGAAGAGAAGCGATGTGGCTTGGGGAGCTGTAACACAAGCAGCCTGGCTTGTGCGGTGACTTTCCGGTGTCCTCGGCCCATTCGGCAACATTGATTCTGATCGATGATGATGTCACTCAGTAAGGGGCGGGGTTATGCATTTCAGGGCTTCGTCCCTTTGTCACACCATAGGGAACCATAGCTCAGCACTGGATGTGAGGATGCCAAGGGACAGTCAACCACTGGGTCATGGGGGGGGCACCTCGCAGGTGAGAGGAAGATCAGGTACTAGGATAAACGGGTAGTTAATCCTTGCCATGTGGACGCAACCTCACTGCAAGAGATACTTTATTATTTGCCCAGAGTTGGGCTTTAAAGTAGATCTAAATCCAATCAGTAAAATGTCATATCATTTTTATTATGTTAATGTCATTTCAAAACTAGTTCTGAGTCCTTTTAAATTTGTAGCTGTAAAATAATACCTGGTGATCCTGCCATGAAGGTCCTTGTTCAGACTTGTCCTGTTATGGGGTGATAACTGTTTGTCTACTAACCGTGCTTTAGTATTGTCTCTATGTTAAATGTGCCACTTGTTGCAACTGGAAGCACTAAAGACCTTGTTTCTATGCATAGATTCTAATTTTTTAGGCACATGGTGTTGGTCATATTTGTTCCTCACATATGTAGGCTCTCTTTCAGGTTTCTTAGTGCTTCATGGTAGTTTCTCCTTTTCTCTCAATACAAGTTTACTAGTCGTCTTTGAATAAGTTAAAGCAATAGACTTCTGGAGGATGCCGTGTCAGCTATTTTTGAGCAGGGATGCTAAGTGATTGTAATAAAATACTGATCCTTCACCAGTATATGAAAAATCTACAAATCTGCACAAAAATAGAAATATAGCACTGCAAATATATAAAAGTGGAAAGTTGTATAAAACATAAGGTAAGCATAACAACACATTGAAATATGGGCTTACTAAAAATGCACTGTAGTTTCTGGAGAGAGTCTTTATTTCTGTAGCCAGCATACAGGAAGATAAGTGTTCCGATAAAGCAAGTCTAGATCTCTTACAAAAGGGACAACGTACCTTAGATCATAAAAATCAAAACATTTTGCAGTTTACAAGCATTTCTTCAAGTAAGAAGTACAGATTTATAGGGCATATAGCCAATTATATAAAAAGTATTATCAACAAGTTCAAGCCTGAGCTTATCTAAAAAAAAGAATAAAAAAATCATCAGAAGGGACATTATCTACCTTCAGTGAGATGTGTCCCTTGTGCTGCTGGGTCCTACGTTTGCCAAAATCTTGCTTCTATGATGCCCCCTTTGTAATCTTCTGGTAGAGCGGGGATTACATAGTTACATAGTAGATAAGGTTGAATAAAGACAATAGTCTATCCAGTTCAACCTGTGTTGGGGTTAACATAACTGTGGGGCTGTCACAGGCTCTCATCAAAAGTGCCTGACTAAGTCCACCCTTTCCACTATGAATGGAGAATGGGTGGACGCTTTATAGGTCCACCCCCCTAGTGCTACAGGAGGGAGCTCTGTTCCGTTCCATCAAGCCACACATGTGCAGTGTGTACTCTTTCTGGTCACAGCCACTGAGCTCATCATAGGCGCAGGTGAGAGTACACAGTGCTCATGTGCGGCCCCAAGGAACAGGATTGCACTTCTTCCTGTGACACTAGGGGGTTGATTTACTAAAGCTGGAGAATGCAAAAACTCCACAGTTGAGATACTCACCCACACAGAGGATTCAGAATTGTCCTGCTGAGATCATCTTCTCTGCAGCTAGCGCCGAGTCCCACGCCACCATGTTCCTTAGTAAAACCATCAGGAGACTGTGCCAGCTCCAGGTTCTGGCACAGTCTATTGATGACACACCCCTAGGCCTGCCCCCCTCCTCCGTTAATAAATAGGGGCACATCTCATATCTTAGGAGGTGCTGGGGGCACCGACATCATTCACCTAGAAGGACGAAGCATGCGGGATGGGCCAAAGCTTATTAAAAAAAAGACTGAAAAAAAAGAACCCAATATATGTGCAGCAAAGGTGGGTGGGATGCAGAGGAGCCAAACCAAATAAATAGGTGAAGATCTGCTTTAAGAAGGCTTCTTTTCAATGTGATTTTGGCCTACATTTGGGCTTTAAGAATGAAAAGCTCCACAGTGTCTGAAGCTACAGTGGTCAGGGAGGACTTAAAGCTTATTTGCTGGATGTAAATACACAAATGTCCTTGCCTAAAAGGGTTTAGCATACTATACTGCTATTCCCATATGGGGCAGCATAGTTTGCTCTTTGGTAAGGGTGATCTTACCCTTTAAGACGAATGTTCAATAATAATGAGTAGAACTACCTTGAAGTACTTATGTTATTGGCTTAATGGCTTAAAAAAATGTATATATATATATATATATATATATATATATTATTTAGATTGCCATCTGCATTGGCATAGGAAAGAGTGATGTTTTGGCCCCATTGTATATTACAACATTACAGACATTGGGTTGATTTAATATAGGCAAATTTACTAATCACTGTGCAAGGGAATTTTCCCCAGGGCTTAGTGAATGAGATGAAGCTTGGCTGATTTGTATCATCCAGTCATGTGCATGCAAAACTTCTGTTTATTTCTACTTTCCTTGCACATAATTTGGTATTCTTTGCAAAGTGAAATTTCACCTCATTTACTAAGCTGTGGGAAGTACTTGCTAGCAAAGTGCAACTTCCTTTGCAAAGTGAACAGCCTATTTGCCTTTAGAAAATCAACCACTTTGTTTGTTTTTGAAACTGATAAGGTAGGAATAGGTAAGTGTCTTTATCTCAAATGGTGAATGTTCATTGGTTAACTTCCCTTATTATATGTCAGTTTGGGGGCACAACTGCATGTAACCCCTAACAAGCCTATTATTACAGAGATGTCATAGCTCACGACCAGGGGCAAGAGATAAGATAAACAGAGCAGGGCAGGGACACCTCTTTCTCTGCTTAAGGTACATACACATGGATGATGAGAGGTGCATGGGAGCTCTAGTGTAAAACTCCTAGCGAGTTTCTGTCCTGGGGAGTCACAGGTGGCACATACAGCTGGCTATAAAAGTACATGGCTGTACATGCTTGTATTTCTTTTGCCTTGGAATTTACCCGCGCATGCATGTATGACATATTATTTACTGACTGAGAAGCTTCTGCACTCAGGAAATACATTATACGTTCATGTGGGTAAGACACAGGAAGCATGGACAGCTAACCATAGCAGTGCATTGGATGTGTGTGCTTGTAGTCATGCTCTTTTGCATCAGTGTTTACCCTCAAATGTGTGTATTATCGAACACATACCTTTCTCATATGGGAAATATGCCATACCCGCATGGGCATGTAAAAGACAGTACAAAAGGACTTTGGCATTTACATGAGTACAAGCCCGTATAGCCATGGTAGGAAGAGAGCAAGTAAAAAGCCCATTGGTGAACTAAATGGCAGAGGTGCCCGGTGTGCTGTGTGTAAGGATGGGTTGGAGACATTGAGTTTGACAAACATCAAATAGCTTTTTTTTCACCAAAAGATGCGTTTTGTTTCACAGACACACTCAAGTGGAGGAGTAAACCAAGAAATGTCAAACATTTGTGTATCACTGTAAACTGAGAAAGTGGCGAATTATAGCCGTATAATGCGTCTTTTGGTGAAATAAAGCCATTTGATGTTTGCCAGACTTGATGACTCTGAGCCATCCTTAAACAGACCATAAGGCTTCCAACATTTGGTTTACCGATGAGCTTTCAACAGTACACTACCCACATGTGAACCCATAGAGAATCCAGGATTGGGATACAAATGACACCCAGAGTGTACGATTTTCTCCTGTGGTCATGGAAGGTTGCATGGTTCTATGGTCCTTGCTCATCCCAACCTCACCTGGTGTAATTCATTTTTTCTTTTTTTTTTTTTTTTGTTTCTTTCTAAACATAAAAATTAATTCAGGAAATAACTACATTTTAGATACATGCTACACTCTTCCACCTCCCTCCTCTTTTCTTTCCGGTGGATACCTTAGGACTTTTTATGGGTTTCCAATCTGGTTTTTCAATCTGACCCCTCGGACCTTTCAGGACCACTACCTCCTGAATTCCAGAGGTACAGCCATGTACTTCTACGGCTGGCTGAATGTTCTACTTGCAGCTGCCCAGGCATGGGAAAATGCCTGGAATTTTACAATAGAGGGCATTTGTGCCTGAAAACATCCATGTGCATGAACTCTAAATAATTACTTGCAATGTTCAGCAACATAATTTAAAGATCTATAGGTCACCTTCAGACCAGGTTTCATGTTACATCCATGTTTAAAGTATAAAATAAAACATGGTCACAATCTCCAACCTCACTCCCTCAAACTGCTTACAATCTACCTGAACCGTGGGGTGCTTGCTCCCTATAGCAATCTGTTGATCTTTGTATTTATCAGGGCTGTACATGACTCCACTCACACAGGTGAAAAGGCTGGCTGCTGACAGAACAAGACGCAGTTACAAGAGCTGCCTGTTTTGGGAAACCCATCAGGGGGCGCCCTATTCAGACTTGCAGATGATTTGTGTGTTTTATGCCACGGACCTGCTTTACAAAGCCCTCCTGCATAGGAACTGTGATTCCTTGCTCCCTTGTTGAATAAAACTGTAGGACAAACCTGCTTAGACTATTCCTCTGTGCCCCTGTCTCGTGCATGGTTACCAATCACAAAAAAATGATATATGCAAAACAGGAATTGGAAATAAGCATGATTACCGGGGTGTGTATAGACAACCATAGCTTTATACAGAAAACAAAGTGAGAGGATTGTGATCTAACTCCTCGTGGGTACATAGCAGCAAACACAAATGTAAAATTCAGGAAATTTCTTCCTCAGAGACATAAATGCAAAAATAAAAACCAACATGTCAAAGCAAGATAAAGACAAGCATATCAAAAAAGTATCAGAAGGGGATATCAAAAAAGAAATATCCCGTTTTGATACTTTTTGATATGTTTGATATGTTTGTTTTTATCTTTTTTCCTTGATATGTTGGTTTTTATTCCTTTTCCATTTAAGTCTCTGAGGAAGATTTTTTTTTAAATATTATATTCGTGTTTGCTGCTATGTACCCACGAGGAGTCAGATCACTCTTCTCCAGCTTTGTTTTCTATATATAGATTCTGGTTACTTGCATACATTTATTCTGGTATCATGCTTATGTCCAGGTCTTGCATTTGCATCTGTAGACTTTCTTGGTACATTGTTGTAAATGTGATTATAGCTTGAAGGGTTAACTTCAGCTGGAAACTTTTGCAAATTTTGGAAACAAGTCTGTGAGGCTTTGCAACTTTCTTTAACGTAAAACTAAAGATATATATTTTTTTTAATTTAGAAGAGAGTAAGGAAGGGTTATAACCCATGTTGGTTTCTTTTTATGTGCCCCATTTGTGACATTTCCCCATTTACTTCCTGGTCCAAAGTCAAAATAGGAAGTGAGGGGAAATCCCTCCAAACTGAGGGAATTACTAGTTGTCACCAGAACTTTTGTCCCCTTGGAACTTGATTGGTATTTGCCATTGAATACCAGAATTGGCAGGTCTGCCACTGGCGCCCTGTGCTTTTCACAGATGAGAGCAGGTTCACCCTGAGTACATGTGACCGACATGAAAGGGTCTGGAGAAGCCGTGGAGAACATTATGCTCCCTATAACATAGTTCAGCATGACCGGTTTGGTGGGGGGTCAGTGATGGTCTGGGGAGGCATATCCGTGGAGGGACACACATACCTCTACAGGCTAGACAATGGCACCCTGACTGCCATTAGGTATTGGGATGAAATCCTTGGACCCATTGTCAGACCCAACACTGGTGCAGTGGGTCCTGGGTTCCTCCTGGTACACAAAAATGCCCGGCCTCATGTGGCAAGTGTATGCAGCCAGTTCCTGGAGGATGAAGAAGTTGATAACATTGAATAGCCCTGTCACGTACCAGGTGAGAGGCTGAGGTGCTGAGAGGGCTTTTACTTGCGGCTAAGTGCAGTGCACCCCTGAAAGTGGTACAGCGAGTGCAGTGCCCAGAGGAGCACGGTTTGCCAGTTGCTGTGGTCTGATGATCTGATCTCCAGAAGGTACCTGGAACAAGCAAGGTGCACTGTAGAGCAGGTGTGCTTGGATGGTACTGACCCGGGTGAACTTGGCAGAGGAGCAAATCGGAAACAGAGCCAGGAGCCAGGCCAGGGTCATACACAGTGGATCACGCAATAGCAGGTTCAGGTAGCAGAAATGGAACAAGCAGGGGTCATACACAGAGAGACAGGTAGCAGTGGAATTGGAGAGCCAAGCCGAGATCAAACATGATGGAGCAGACAGGAGCAGAGTCAGTAGAACAAGCCAAAAGTCAAACCAGAAGATCAGGATAACAGGTCAGATGAAGACGGGTCAGTAACGGGAGGTCAAGATCAGGATACACAAGAGCACAGGAACACGGGGAAGCTGACGATAATCCAGCAATCTGCAGGTCTTAATAGCAGTTTTAAATAAGCCAGAGGGTGCCAGCATCTGTAACGTTGTGCATAGGAGTCCGTCTGAAGCAGCCATGGTGGGTGCTGGTAAGATTGCCAGTTCTTCAGCCATTTCCTTGACAGGCCCCGACACTCGTCTGACCTAAATCCAATAGAACACCTCTGGGACATTATGTGTCGCCGCCAGGTAGTACCTCAGTTTGTTCAGGAGCACAGTGATGCCCTGGTCCAGATCTGTGAGGAAATACCCCAGGACACCATCCAATATTAGGAGCATGCCCTGACATTGTCTGGCATGCATACATGCATGTAGGGGCCATACAAAATACCAAAGAGTACAATTTTGAGTTGCTGCAATGAAATTTCAGCAAAATGGACTAGCCTGCTGAGTAATTTTTTCACTTTGATTTTCGGGGCGTCTTTGAATTCAGCCCTCTGTAGGTTGATTATTTTCATTTCCATCAAACGATGCGGCATCCTTTCGTTCCTAACACATTACCCAGTCCATATCAGTATAGATATCCAGCATGCTATTTTTCCCCATTGAGATCTGATGTGTTTTCAAAGTGTTTCTTTAATGTTTTGAGCAGTGTACATAAATATATAACAAAATAAATAAAGCTCAGTGAACTTGTGCTCAGTGTATGGGACTGCAGCACTTACAAATGTCTAAATTCAGGACATAAAAAATGAAATAAAACAAAAAAAGTATGCATGTCCCTTTAAATGCAATCGCAAAGTGAAACAAAACCAAAAAACATGAGATAGCCGGGCCACCACACACCTCTGCCGGCCCGAGTGGTCAGCAGCATCCAACATCCAAGCAGGGACCCTTAAGCATTCATCATGGATCACTCCTTGCTGTTTGCTCTCATACAGGAAGATCATATTATTCTCCAAATCCAGAAGATGATTTCTATCCATTCATTTTCAGTAAAATCATTCTCATTCCCATGATTCACAGCATACATCAAGAATTGATTACAAGCCTGTCATCGATGGGTCAGTAATTTCACCAGCCAGTATTCTCTGGCCAAATTAGTCCAAGCTGAAATGCAACTTCCATTAAAAAGATAAAGGACAAATTGTTTATACTGACAGTGAAAAAAAACCCCCACAAAATACAGTATACTTTACTTAATTCCTTGGTTGTATTAATGCTTGTTACATGTAGCATTGTGACATTTATCTAGCTGGGTAATTATAACGTTTAAATTCTGCTTGAGCCTTACCTGCGGGAGATGCAGCCTTTTCCTGCTATAATAATCATAATACTGGACAATTTCCTTCACAATCTGGATTTGACTTCTGTGTGTGAACTGAAGAAGTCTATAATTTTTGTGTAATCATTGCTTTATGAGTATTGCACACATTTAATGGTCTCAAAGCCTGCAATGTATTACTAATAATCATGTACTGTACCTATATTTGGCCCAATGATAAGCTCAAATTGAAACTGTAGACTTCTCTTATCTTGCAAGGTGACTCCTGCTCATTAAAGAGGGGACTTCCAGATACCTATTCATATCTTCATTGTATTCTGATGGCTTTTTAGGTTTTCCCAAAGCACAGGGCTTTAGGCAAGTTTTGATTATACAGTACTTTCAATGGTGATACCTGATCTGCTGACCCTTTACCCTGCATATACCTATTGACCAAGAAATGTGGTGGACAGCCTCAAGCTGGCCATACACCAGCAGGATTTTATATGAGTGCTCATACGGACATTTTGAAAAATCTTTTATCAGAGTATTCTTTCTTTCTGCCGTTGAGTCAACTCATTTTGAAAGCGCTTCAATTTTTTCTCGAGCAGAGGTGCTTCTCTCAAGTGAAATACTCCATACCATACTCCATACAAGCCAGCTGCACATTTCGTTTGTGTAATTTCCGGAGATTTCTTCCATACTCCCCTCCACCATCTTCAGCCTAGGTCTCTTCACTGATCGCCACCCTAACATTATACCCTGTACTTTGTTTATCTTGCTCCATTTGTTTCCTGTCATATTGTATGCTAGAGGATGGTATATTCAACTTCTTTATTTGGTTTTCTAGCATCTGATCCTTTGTTACTCCCACATGGCAAAATACCATCGGCCTATGCGACCACCATGCATGGGACTTTGCAATTGCTGATTTGACTTTGTTTTTCTACAAAAAGTATGAAAAAAAATGTTTAGACTTGCTATTTGAGTGAAATCCCAGACATATTAAACGGGTTTCATTACAATATGTATGATCTCACCCCAAACAAAAATTACACTCACAGTTAGAATTTCTCTATTCAAGAAAAAATGTCCCACCCTGCTTCTTTGAACTATCTTGTCAGTACATTTGAAAACAATCTTTTATTTGACCTCACTAAACACTGGAACATTTTAGAACTAACCAAGGAAAAATGTTAAACAAAATTCTACTGTTATATGGTTAACTTTACTGGTCAATGAGAAAGTTTGGGGAGGAAGTAGAGGTCAGATTACCTACCAAAGCTGTAGTCAATATTTGTTTGTGCTGCTCTTAAAGTGACTGTAAAGTCTCATTTTTTTTCAATAAAAATAAAAACATGTTATACTTTTGCACGGAGCAGCCCGGATTTTCTTCTTCTCGGGTCCCTCTTCTGTGCTCCTGACCCCTCCCTCCTGTTGAGTGCCCCCACAGCAAGCAGCTTGTTATGGGGGCACCCGAGCTGAGTCACAGCTCCCTGTGTCCATTCAGACACAGAACCCCCATGCAGCCATGCCCCCTCTCTCTCCTGATTGGCTCACTGACTTTGACAGCAGCAGGAGCCAATGGCACTACTGCTGTGTCTCAGCCAATCAGGAGGGAGAGTCTCATGCGTTTGAGACACTTGTGGACATCGATGAACAGAGAGGTAAGTATTATAGGGGCTGTGGGGGGCTGCTCCACACAGAAGGCTTTTATCTTAATCATAGGCGTGCACACATAGGGTGGCAGGTGTGTCTGGGCATACCCTAATCACCCTATACTGTGCAGATCCCCCCCTGCTGTCTGGCTGCAGAGAAAGCGACTGGGGAATCTATGTCCTCAGTCTCTTTCTCAGTCTCGAAAGTGAGACAGAAGGGCTCCTAAAAAAAAAAAAAATGGAAAAAAAATATAATAAAATATACTATTTAAAATAATAACAATAAAAAAAAAACAACATTTTAAAAATAAAAATAAACTACTGACACCTATCTCTTGGGTTGCACACCCTAATGCAATAGGCTGTGCACACCTATGATTTTAATGCATAGAATGCATTAAAATAAAAAAAACCTTCTGACTTTACAACTCCTTTAAGGGCGTTTGACATTTTTTTTCTACCTCTAAACGCCATTGCATGTTAGCCAATGGGGTTGATTTGCTAAAGGTAAATAGTCTGTGCACTGCAAGTGCACCCACAAATGTACTTCAAGTGCAGTTGCTTTAGCTCTGAGGGGAACATGCAAGGAAAGTAAAAAACTGCATTTTTGCTTGTACATGATTAGATGATAGAAATCAGCAGAGCTTCCCCTCATTTCAGAGCTTCCCCTCAGATCTAGAGCAACTGCACTTGCAATGTACTTGAAGTGTACTTCCAAGTGCACTTCAAGTGCACAGTATATTTCCCTTTAGTAAATCAACCTCCCTGTATCCCTGTACACTTAGGTGTTTAGAGGAGTTTAGAGGCAGAAAAAAAAAAAAAGAAACAATGTCGGCACTTCCAGGAGCAGCGTCATTTTGGCAGAAAAACACTTGGGATGCTGAAACGTGTATAAGTGTGTGTAAGCGTGTATTAATCCTAGGTGTGTCTAACGCTTGAGCACTAATTAATTTCAATGGCCAGAATGAATTATTATTCATTGTATTATTATTATTATTATTATTATTATGTACCCATTTATAAGGGTCAAACGCTTTTTTCCACACCGCTGCTGCTTGGAGGAAGGGCGTCTAGGAGAGATGGGCAGAGCGTCCAGTGTGGGTGAAGCCTTAGGCTCTGAAGATACATCAAAAATATGAACAAGTATTTGGAGGAGCCTGCTATATCAACCTTGGGCTATCACACAAGCCAAAGGGAGCTCATAAGTTCACTTATCAAAATAGAAATCTAAGAAAAATAACAAAATAGACATTATAGATTTGAACTACTTTACAAAACAAATGTTTCTGCTCCTTCAGTCCAATGACTCACACACCTTTCACTACAGCTGAACGGTAAATCCTGGTCTAGGTCCTGCCCCAGCCTATGATTTAAGAGGGAAGAATTACCAGTATGCAACCAACTTTTGTCTGGGATGGGAAACACCACCTCAGTAATCATTGGTTCTGCCCATTTGCAAAAAAAAAGCCTAATCCTGCAACTTACGAAACTCACAGGCATGGTCAATAGGAGGAGCCCCTTCCCCAGGACAGCCTGCGCAGTCCATAGTCTGGCTTCCTCTGGTTCTCTCTACACAGGCTGTGCACTGTTTAGTTTTAATCCAAAGTAAAAAATTCTAAAGGAATAGCAACCTGGGAATGATTCTAACACTTCTTTATTCTATGCAAAATGTCTTAGATACACTTTCAATCCATTTGCACTTGTATTTACATGTTACTTCATTTTCCTTTTACGCGTTTGTCCAGTTTCTACGTGCGCATCCACGGAGTTTCGCTGCACAGATGGGAGCTGCATCACAAAATCCGCCCAGTGTAACCAGATGATTGACTGCTCAGATGCTTCTGATGAAAAGAACTGCAGTAAGAGACTCAGTTGAAAATGTTCACACTTGAGTTGTGTTTGCATGGATAGTTGGTAAACTGTTGTGCATTGTTACTCAGATGATGTGGGTCTTCAGACATAAAATTATCAACCTGCCCTATATTTATGGTAGGATTCCTTGTCTGCCTTTTTTTTTGTGTCCACAAAATTGACATTCTTCTATAGCTTCAATGAGGCCGAAACTGGGATCTTGATCTTTGAGCTGCAGAAATATGCTTGCAGATAGCCTGTTCTTTAACCAGGGAGGCCTGGAAATCCATGGCCTTGGAAGATGGGGCAAGCACAAGCCTCTAGCCTTTTTCGGGAGAAGGGCAGATTTCTGTGGGTTAAAGAAAATGTTTTATGCAAATTGTGGTAGATTGATAGAGCCACGTTGATTGCTATGCATGGTGAAAGGCTGTTTTTTCTAGAGTACATGGTTTATTGTGACATACCTTTTCACATCTTCTGGTACCAGCTTCCTTTGTGGATTTTCACATTTGGTCATGTGACTTTTCACAATTTCAGTGGAAGTTGGTGCGGTAAGACTTCAATGCCAGAGGCTGTCGTTGCAGGTCTAAACGAGGAGCCAGGTGGTGTAGCATGTGCCCAGGATGTGCCACTGACTTAAGTTCCCCATTCCATCAATATCTGAATGGTGAATTATCTTCACTTAGTGCCACCATCCCGACATATCTTACTATGATATCATATCATACTGAATGGGGGGCCCCTCTTTTTGACATAATCTTTTTCCCCCCATTGTCAGCATTTTAGTTTCAGGCAGAGTTTGCCTTTAGTTGTTCAAACTTCCTCTTGTAATATTTCAGATATCATGTCATTAGTGATCTCCTATTGAGGCAATCCATGCAAGGTGATATGTAGCTAAGATATTGACACAAACAAAATGCTCCTCACTAATATCATTGTGTCCATGAGCTCCCTTTGCAAAAAAAAAATCAGATCACAAGGCCAAAGTAGAAGGGAATAAGGGTTTCAGTAGTCAAAGTCAGAGGGGAAAAATTCCTGTTCACATCGCTGTTGGATAGAGAAAGGCATAGGGAGAAACAAGAGCACCACTCCAAAGATCAATGTGTTCTGGTGCTAAAACATTCCTTTTTTATCAGGGAAAAAAAAATAGTAATAATAATAGTACAAACAGTGTATATATAAACTATTAAAAATGGAAAATAGTACAGAAAAATATCACAGAAAATATTAACACCTGCAGACAGGGCCGTATTGAGAGCATCATGGGCCTGGCACTAAGGATTTTGGTTGGTCTTTTTTGGGAATAAATAAAATGAAAATACAAACATTTTTGTTAAAATAAATTGATTATTAAAACAACTTGATTGAACTTAAATACAGAAGAGGGTAAAGGCGGATGAGAGGGTGGGTGAGATTGAGGGGGGTGAGAGAAAGAGGGGGGAGTGAAAGAGAGGGGGGTGAGAGAGAGGGGGTAAAAGATAGGGGAAGAGAGAGGGTGCCTCTGGGTAGCTTAAGTAGAGTAATAACACCACTTGCCACCCACGATTTATATATCAATGGTACCTGCCTCCCACAATTTACATATTAATACCCCCTGCCGCCCTGTAATTTACGCATCAATGCTGTCTCTCACCCAGGATTTACATTTCAATACAGCCCATGATTTTCATATCAGTCATGTTTACACACACAAAGCGGGGCTGGGCATCATTAGTGACTCAGTGGGTCGGGCCTATCTCAAGGTAGGGGCCTGGAGCTACAGCTCCAATAGCCCCTATGTTAACCACTTGCCGACCGCCAATCGGCAATTGACGGCGGCAAAGTGGCTCGTTCCCGCAAATCGCCGTGATACGACGCCGGCTGCGGGAACGTGTATAGTGAGCGCGCGCGCGCCGCCGGAGGCGCGCCCGCGCGCTCACTGTGTCCAGGGGGGGCCAGGGAGCGGGTGCGGCGGCTTCGATTGCCGCCGGCCACCCGCGATGCCCCCCCCGGAGCGAATGAGCGGAGGTCCGTGTATGTAAACACGGACCTCCGCTCTGTGTGAGGGGGAAGGGCTGTGATCACAGCCTTCCTTTACGTGAAGGCTGTGACCACTTCCCTTCCTCTGTTAGGGCATCCCCCATACAGTTAGAACACGCCCAGGGAACATAGTTAACCCTTAGCGCGCCCCCTGCAGGTTAACCCCTTCACTGCCAATGACATTCCGCCGCGCGCGCGCGAGTGATATGTGC
>BLSH010505473.1:323951-336174 GCA_018402905.1 Glandirana rugosa
GTCTTATCTTTTCTTCTCTAATCTTATCCTTCTACCAATATAAGAATAACCATCTTCTGAAATTCAAATAGAAAAGAATAGAATAGAAAAGAATATAACAGAAAATAAAAGAATGGAACAGAATAGAAATGAATATAATAACAAAAAATAAATAAAAAATAGAATAAAATAGAAAGAATATAACCATCTTCTGAAATTCAAATAGAAAATAATAGAATAGAAAAAAATAGCATTAAAAAAACAATAGCATAAAATAGGATAGAGTAGGAAGGGTATAACCATTTCCTAAAATTCAACTAGAATCAATTTGAATTTGAATAGAATAGAAAATACCAGAAAAGTATAGAAAAGAAAACAACAGAATAGAATAAAATAGAAAGAATATAACCATCTTCCTATTCTAATCTCTTCTTTTCTATTCTGTTCAAATTCAGATTGATTCTATTTGAATTTTGGAATATTTGAAACTTTGAATTCGAAAACTATTCAAATTCAGAAAATTTGAGCTGGATCAAATACTAATAAACTAAACTAATTCAGAAAAGGATTAAACAAATTTAGCTAAACCAATTTATGGAAATAGCAAATTGAAACAAAGCAAATGTTTCCGTTCTGCACATGGCTACTGTATAATATGACAAACCTAAACACATTCACTTTGTATGCAACCTGGCCGGCCCTTGCACTAAATAGTTGAAGGTAAATCTAAAGGAAACTGAATAAGAAAATTGTATAATGTATGGCCAGGCTTAAAGCGTTTGTTACCCCAACACTTCACATTCCTGATATGTGACTGCTGTTCCATGTACTCGTATGAGAAACGATCCTGTTCTCTTTGTATTGCTTCCTTTGTGTGAAATCCCTGGTGTTCTGCCAGTCCATCTGCTTTCCTATTAAACACTGACCACACTAAGCAGGAGACTAAACCGTGGTCAGTTCTCTATGCTGGGAACTCAGACTGCTCTCCTCCAATGTTTAGACTTGTCCTGATCCCCCCCCCCTGTTGCTTAGCCATTCACTGGGAGGCTCAGTGTGCTGCTGCTTCTCCTCCCCCAGCTCTTACGCAGCTGAGAACAAAGGGAATGTGATCACTCACAAAAAAGGGAAGAGGGTATTTATATGTATTTTTTATATCTATACACAAAAATGCTTTGCCTTTCATTTTTACTTTAACCACTTCCTTACTGGGCACGTAAACCCCCCTCCTGCCCTGACCAATTTTAGGTTTTCAGCGCTGTCGCACTTTGAATGACAATTGCGCAGTCGTGCGACGTTGTACCCAAACAAAATTTTTATAATTTTTTTCCCCACAAATAGAGCTTTCTTTTGGTGGTATTTGATCCCCTCTGCAGTTTTTATTTTTTGCGCTAGAAACAAACAAAGAGCGACGATTTTGAAAAAAGAACAATATTTTTTACTTTTTTGCTATAATAAATATCCAAAAATAAAATAAAAAAAAAAATATTCATCAGTTTTGGCCGATATATATTCTTCTACATATTTTTGGTAAAAAAAATCGCAATCTGAGTATTTTGATTGGTTTGCGCAAAAGTAATCAAGTCTACAAACTATGGGAATTGATTTATGGCGTTTTTACAATTTTTTTTTTTTACTAGTAATGGTGGCGATCTGCGATTTTTATCGGGAATATTGGGGCGGACATGTCGGACATTTTTGACACTTTTTTGGGACCAATGACATTTATACAGCGATCAGAAATTTAAATGTCCACTGATTACTGTGTAAATGTCATTGGCAGTGAAGGGGTTAACCTCAAGGGGGCAGTGAAGGGGTTAAGTGTGTTCCCTGGGTGTGTTCTAACTGTGGGGGGGGGGGGGGCTGGCAGGGCCATAAGAGATCTAACTGATCCCAGTGACAGGGATCAGTAGATCTGCTATGTCCCCCCTCACAGAACAGAGAACCGCCGTGTTTACATCAGCGGTTCCCTGTTCTGCAGCTGCTAATGGTGATCGTCAAACCATTTACCACTGGCAGGGGTGCTTACAAAGGTTTTATTAATTCATGTAAAACCTTTATCCCAAAAGGGTAACAAGAGTGAACTGGAGTTTGGTTTCAATTTGTTAATGTATCCAAATCTGCTAGTACATCTAACATTTCCCTCCCCCAGATTGACAGTACTGCTGTCCAAAGGTGTCTCCTGTGCTCCGTTATCCATTTTATGTAAAACATTTTACCCCAAAATGAGAAAAAAAAAAAAACAGTTACCGTAACTGAATTTAAAGTGTTAGCTATAGTTTAGCTTCAATTTGTTAATGCATTTAAATATGCTAGTACATTTAAACCGATATTCAAGTCTTGCCTTTTTTTGATTAAAAATAAAAACATGTTATACTTACCTCCTCTGTACAGTTGGTTTTGCACAGAGCAGCCCGGATCTTCCTCTTCTCAGGTCCCTCCCCGTCACTCCTAGCCCCTCCCTCCTGCTTGCTATGGGGACACCCGAGCCAAGTCCATTCTGACACAGAGCTGTGGCTCGGCCCCGCCCCCTTTATCTCCTCATTGGTTCACTAACTTTTATTGACAGCAGGGGGAGCCAGTGGCACCCGCTGCTGTCACAGTCAATAGGGAGGGAGAATCTCTGACAGCTGAGACTCTCCTGCAACATCACTGGATCGAAATGGGGCTCGGGTAAGTATTAGGCAGGTTACTGCACACAGAAGGTTTTTATCTTTATGCATAGAATACATTAACGCAAAACTCCACGCAAAAGGGAAGCTCCGTTTATCTGCTTCCTCCCCCCCTCGGGTGCCACATTTGACACCTCTCGGGGCGAGGGGGGAAGGGGCACCTGATTTTGACAGGTACCCATCCCCACTTCTGGAGACATGGCTGTGGCGAGATCCCCCGGAAGTTTGGCCCCACTCCTTCTTCCCCCGCCACCGGACTATTCAGAAAGTGCAGCGTGCTTCGTGCATGCGTAGTAGGAAACCGGCTGTGAAGCGGAAGGGCTTCACTGCTGGTTTCCCCTACAGGCAATGGTGGTGGCAGCACCCGAGAGCCATTGGAAACATCAGCTGGGGTTCCATAATTATACATGTGCAGAGCGAAGATTCGTGTCATTCGTTTAATTCGTTTTCAGAATTCATTTTGTTTATTCGTTTTCAAATCAATTTTGAAAAGTTTTCGAATTTAAATCATTTTGGAAATTGAACAGTTTTTGAATTAAAATCGTTTTCCAATTTCCAAGGAGAATGGGGTGGAGTGGAAAGTGGAGGAATAGAATGGAAAAAGATAGAATACAATAGAGGGGAATATAACAGAAAATGAAAGAATATAACGTGGTGGAGGGGAACAGAGCTGTTTACTCTCTTATATTCTATTCTTTTGTTTTCTGTTATATTCTTTTCTAGTCTATTGCTTTTTTTTCTATTCCTTTGTTTTCTATTCTATTTTGTTCTCTTTGGAAATTGGAAAAGGATTAGAATTTTAAAACGATTCGAATTCGAAAAGTATTCTAAAACAATCTGAACATTATTCAAATTCGAAAAGTATTCGAAAGGGATTCGAAAATGATTCGAATTTGAATTTTGTCCAAATTTTTTTCTCTTTATTTCAGATTAGTTTATATTTGGGACTATTGTAATTCGGAAATTCAAATACATCAGAATTTCCGAAAAATGAAAATTCCAACCTCACTTGTCTAGCCATAATCGCTGCATTCCAAGACAAGTAAGTGTCCTAATAATAAAAGTCGGCAGCTTCAGTATTTGTAGCTGGACCTCCTCTTTAAGATGAAAAAAAAACCTTCTGGCTTTACAATCACCTTAACACCCCCCTCCCCCCTAGACTGGCAATGTTGCTGTCTGCTGTGCCCCCTGTGCTCAGCTGTGCCCCCTGTACTCCTTCATCCAGAGTAGAAGCACTCCAATCTTGGAGGTTTGTTACTGGGCAAATCAGCAGGTGAAAAAGCCTAAAAAGGAAAACTAATGCAGCCACCACATCTAATGATTGGTAAATTAAATTTTTTGTTTTTGGTTTAATACCTCTTTAAGTGTATAATGGTTCTTCTGCATGTGCTTCACTAGCCTGTCAGTACTGGGGAAGTAGGAAAGAGTCCATGTGGGTGCTTGAGAGATGCATACTTAAGAATCCGATAAATGGAGAAAGCTGATGATACCATTAAAATATTTTATGCCTCCTCTCAAAGCTTCCATATTATACAATATTTAACAGTAGCGAGGAGCGTGACGCAGATTAGATTGCACTAATGTTTCCTCTGTGTTAGAGTACTATTATCTCATGCTAGCTGTTTAAAGTCCAACAGCCAGGATGGGGGTGACCATCTGGTTATCCTGGTGCAATGTGCTACCAATGTATTCCATACGGGTCCTTGTTAACCACTTCCCACCCAAGCCAAGTCTGGCATTTCTCTCCTACATGTAAAAAACATGAAAATTGCTTATAACCCCCAAACATTATACTATAATATATATATTTTTAGCAAAGACCCTAGAGAATAAAATGATGGTTGTTGCAATTTTTTATGTCACACAATATTTGCCCAGCAATTTTTTTTTTAAATTTTTTTGGAAAAAAAATACTTTCACGAATGAAAAAAAAAACAAAACACCTTATTTACCAAATTCTTTTTGTATTATGTGAAAGATGATGTTATGCCGCGTAGATATATACCAAACATTTCACGCTTTATAATTGCGCACACTTATGAAATGGCGCCCAACTACGCTACTTAAAAAAAATCTCCATAGGCGATGCTCTCAAATTTTTTTACAGGTTACCTGTTTAGAGTTACAGAGGAGGTCTTGTGCTACAAATACTGCTCTAGAAATAACGATCGCAGCGACATCTCACATGTGTGGTTTCAACGCTGTTTACATATGTGGGAGCGACCCATGAGGGGAAGGGGACGCTTTCAATTTTTTTTATTGTTTATTTAATTTTTAACTTTTATTTATTTAATTTTTTTTTTACACTTTCCCTTTACTATCTTATTTTTTGATCACCTTTATTCCTATCACAAGGAATGTAAACACCCCTTGTAATAGGAATAGGGCATGACAGGTCCTCTTTACAAAGAGATCTGGGGTCTATAAGTCCCCACATCTCTCCTTCTGTTGAAGAGCCTGAGATAAAAAAAAATTGATCTCAGGCTTTCCAGCAAAAAAAAAAAAATGGCAGTATTTACATATGCCAGAGCTGGAAGGGAAGTGACATCATGACGTCATGATGTCATGACGTCATTTTCGGCCTCCGAGGGTCATAGAGACCATCTGGTCCCCGGCCAACTCTATGGTAAACCGCCGCCGCTGGCAGATTCATTCTCCAGCCCCTTGATTGCACGGGAGAGACCAGAGAAGCACTGGAGGGTGGAGGGGGGGGTCCCCTCCCACCACCTGTAAAAGCAATCAAGCAGCTAAACCTCCGCTTCAATGGCTTTTAAAATGTAGGGAATACGGCTGCAAAATATATATATATGGATCATGCTTGTAGCTGCAGGCATCATCCAGATATCTTCACTCAAAGTAAATGTCACATGACCTCTACCCAGTTAAGTGGGCAAACTTTTTTTTTTAAATGGAATTAAATGCTACAAACATTTTTTTTTTCAGAAAGGGGGCCCCCTGCAGGTTTATGCCATAATGTGCAATGATGCACCACATACTAGCACATTATGGCAGACTAACCTATCAAAGGATGCCATCTAGCATTGTGCTTTTAATGCTCATGCACTTTCATTGTCTCTCAGTTTATCCTCCGGGTTTCCTTTGTTTGGTCATTGTAATTGGCGGACCGTGATGACATCATTGCAATGCATGTGCAGAGGAGTCACTACATTCCTTATTAGATTGTAAGCTTTTATGAGCAGCGTCCTCTTAACCCTCTTGTAATTTATTCTATTGTAACTGTACCTTTATATTGTAACGTGCTGCACATACCGTTGGCACAATATAAATCTGGTATAGCAATGATAACAATCGTGGCACAGAGCGGGTGCTGTAAATGTACTCAGAGCTGCAATGTTTTTACTGCTGTGTGTACCTTTCTGTCCTGATGACAACCACTTTTATGAAGTGTTACTGAGCCTACAACAGTAAAATCAGTCTGTATATGCAGTAAAGCATGCTTGTTATACTCACCATGGAACCTAAGGGGTTAATCCTCCACATTATATAAAAAGGATGTTTGATCCTGTCTTCTCTGATCCTCCCCTTCTTCCACAGTCCCCAATCCATCTCCTGTTAGTACAAAGCCTTGGGGCACTCTGCACATGCTCAGTTTGGTGTGTATTGCTAGAGACTTTTTTTTGGGGGGGGGGGGGGTGCATGTGATCAGCAAAGAGCCAATCAGCACTGTCCAGACAGAGGGTCAGGAGTAATTCAGCCTCATAGGACAATCAGAGGAGAATGAAAACTCCTACTAGGTTTAACCAGACACTGATAGAAGTCACAAGACTGCTATATACTGCTGATGAGAAAAGATATTTAGCAGTTTATATTTACTAACATGATTGCATTTCCATGTTCTGTGTACTGTGGGAGGCCAGATATAGTGAATGCAGGGCCCTGGGTTCAGTAAGACTTTAACTCTTGTTTAGGCCAGAAGGAAAACCTTCCCGATGAGGACACAGACAGAAATAAATCATGGCAAAATGTTTAAAGAGGAAGTAAACCCTGATGGGTTTTACTTTCTCTATGTTACCCTGCAATGTAAAAGCATAATGGGCTAGTATGCATTGCATATTAACCCATTATGTGCCACTTACCTGCATTGGAAGCCCGCAATGTCCAGCGATGTCCCCGCTCCAGGCTGCGTCCATCTTTTGCCCTTCTTCCTTCCGGGGCCGCGATCTCTGGCTCTGTGACTGGCATGTGCGTGGGAGCTGCCAGTCATGGCACAATCTCAGTGAAGGAATGGCACAGAGGCCGTTTCTTCACTGCGCATGTGCCGATGATGTGGGCACATCGCAGTACACTGTATATTTCCTAAACTGCGCAGGTTTGGGAGATGTGCAGGGCACTTACACGTACGCCTTATTATATGCTTACCTGTAGGTTAAAGTGGTTGTCACGGGTTGACAACCACTTTAACCACTTGCCGACCGCCCGCCGCAGCGTGACGGCGGCAAGATGGCTTGTTATCGCAAACCGACGTCACAGGACGGCGGCCGCAATAACTAGCATTGTGATCGCATGCGCGCCACCGGAGACGCGGTCGCATGCTCACTGTGTTCGGGGGGAGCCAGGGAGCGGGTAGGGCGGACTCGATCGCCGCCGGCTACCCGCGATGCCCCCCCCCGCACTGAAAGAACGGAGGTCCGTGTAAGTAAACACGGATCTCCATTCTGTTGAAGGGGGAAGGGCGATGATCACAGCCTTCCTGTATATGGAAGCTGTGATCACCTCCTTCCCCTGCTAGGGCAGCCCACACACAGTTAGAACACGCCCAGGGAACACAGTTAACCCCTGCAGGTTAACCCCTTCACTGCCATATGGCATTTACACAGTGCTTTTTATAGCACTGATCGCTGTATAAATGCCAATGGTCCCAAAAAAGTGTCAAAATGGTCCGACATGTCTGCCCCAATATCGCAGTACCACTAAAAATCGCAGATCGCCGCCATTACTAGTAAAAAATAAAAAAAAAATTAAAACCCCAGAAATAAATTCTCATCATCCGTAAACGCGGCAACTTTTGCGCAAACCAATCAATAAACGCCGATTGCGATTTTTTTTACCAAAAATATGAGGAAGAATATAAATCGACCAAAACCGATGGAAAAAAATGTTTTTTTAAATTTTTTTTGGATTTGTATTTTAGCAAAAAGTAAGAAATGTGGGTTTTTTTGCAAAATTGTCGCTCTTCTTTTGTTTATAGCAGCGATCAGAAACGACGCAGAGGGGATCAAATACCACCAAAAGAAAGCTCTATTTGTGGGGAAAAAAGGACGCAAATTTCATTTGGGTACAACGTCGCACAACTGCGCAATTGTCAGTTAAAGCGATGCAGTGCCAAATCACAAAAAGTGCTCTGGTCCTAAAGTGGAAAATCCTTCCGGGGCTGAAGTGGTTAAAGATGAACCCCAGAGAAATATATATATATATAAAAAATGAATGCAGCTCTATATTCATTAATTCTGAATTAAGGGTGTACAAATAACTGCAGATTATGAATGTGTGAGTGGAGAAAATTCCACATTATGGCCACTAGATGGCATTGACTATCATAGAAAATAACTATGCTCCTCAGCTCCATCTAGTGTCCACAATGTGGTATTTTCCCCATTCACACATTTGATTTACAGAAAATATTGCCTGAGAACATTTGACCCATTGAGGCATTTTAATGGATGAGCAGCTATGCATTTTTTTATAAATACACCCCGGAATTGATTTTTTTTTTTTTTATGTAAGTAGCAAAAGCAACTAAATTTGGTAGCAGTCTCCTGCAATCTACTCTGCAGCAGGGTCTACAGAAGAAAATACAGCACAAGAAGTCAATCAGATCACATTCTGACAAAGAGCATACTGACAGTAGGAGAGAGCCAAGTGACTGCTGTCACTATACTGCTTCTGCTTCTACTGTCCACTCACAGGGCATGGGTGGACCATGACAACCTGGTGGGTTGAATGATGCTGACCAGCCCTGGAAGTGAATTGAAGGCATGGCAGCAAAAGCAGATTTTATATTTTGTCATTTAATGCACTGTTATTTCTTTTATTTCCATGAGGCAAGCTAAGGTAAGTATTTATTTTTTTTCATTTGCTTAATTTTCAGGATGTGTTAAGCTGTATGCATTTGCAGAGATGAAGGACGGTGAATAAACCACTTTAATGTGCGAGAGTGACTGAATAAAGTTAGAGGAATGTACATTTTTATATGTACGCTTTTAAGGTGATGGTTAGCGGTTTTGTTATCAAATGAGAATCCATTTATACTTCACTTTGAAAGGCTTCGACCTTCCCCACCTACGTTTACATTTGCTGGAATACCAATGTGCTTCCTTTCTGCTGTTTCATAGCTCAGCTTTGTTTCTTTTTTCAGCCTTCAGTATTTTTTTTTTTTTATTATTCATTGAAGATTTGGGTTTGTTGTCAGGTTAGAAGATTGTATCCTTCAAACAATTTTCTTACTTTGTTCTGTGTTACGTTGATGGCTGCAGTACCACCGTGTACTCTTCACCTGTCCTTCACTAGAGCTGCAATGACACATCGTATAGTTAAAGTGTTTATCAATTGAATGAAGACAAAAATGAACATTCTGCAGTCTTGACTTTTTTTTTTAAAGGTATTTAAAACGACTTTATACCTCTCTTCTATTAAAAAAAAAAAAAAAAAAACTTTGCATATTGCGTTCAGCAAGCTTTGTGCAGCTTTTTTAAGCCTTGCTTTGTTTTTATTTGGTTGGTTTAGATCAGTGGCGGCCCGTCCATTAGGGACGCACGGGCGCCGACTCCCCGTTCATGCATCCTGCCCCTAATCTACATGCAGGGCACCGGACGCATGGATTGCAATGGGGGTTTTTATTTTTAGTTTAAGCACGTGATTAGAGCCTGAGGCTCTAATGGGCTTCAGAAAAGGGTGGGCTTGGGGTGCAGAGCCCACCCAGTTATGCAAAAATAACTAACATTCATTCGCTATTGTCACACAATTCTCCTCCTCCCAGCCAATCAGGAAGCGAGTCACCCGATTGGCTGAAAGAAGGACAGGTGATACTATTGGATGCCTAGGAGGAGGAGGGAGGAGACACATGGCGGAAGCTGCCATGATGCAGAGGAGGAGGAGACGTGATAGAACCCGCTGCCTGTAGGAGTGCTGCCTGCCCGCAACCTAGATGGGGTAAGTGCGGGGCTAGATGGGGTAAGATGGGGTAAGTTGGGGGGTGCAGGTGACCGTACCAACAATGGGGGTGGGGTGCCGCCGGCCGATCGGGGGGTGGTTGTGTGCCACCCTCCCCCCCAAAAAAACACCAGCCGCCACTGGTTTAGATGTTTAGTGGACTTTTCATAGTCAGGGGTCCCCAAACTTTCTGAACAAAGGGCCAGTTTACTGTCCTTCAGACTTTAGTAGGGCTTGGTGGGGAATGGGAGTAAAAAAAAAAAAAAATCACACAGCACCCCTCTGCCGTGCATCCATCATTGGTATTAGTGGGAGGCATAGTGCCCCCATTGCCGCTGTCAGGGAGGAGAATAGTGCTCCATCAAAGGTGTTAGTGGGAGGAATAGTGTCCCCATTGCTGGTGTCGGGGGGAGAATAGTGCCCCATTACTGCATTAGTGCAAGGAATAATGCCCCCATTGTTGGTGTCAGTGGGGAAAATAATGCCCTATTGTTGGTGTCCATTGGGAGAAATAATGCCCCCTCATTGGTGTTAGTGGAAGGAATAGTGCCCTATCAATGCTGTAGGAGAAAGAATGTATGCTCCATCATTGGTGTCAGTGGGAGGAATAATACCCCATTTGTTGGGGTCAGAGGGAGGAATAGTGCCCTATAATCACTGAGAAATAGAGTGTCTCAAGGGCCGGATAAAGGCAAGCAAATAACCGCAGTTTGGAGACCACTTGTCTTACTAAGGCCTGACATACACGGAGAGAATATCTTTCCTGCAACCAATTTCCACCCCAAGAAGAAGACGGTGATTATCGTTAGTGGCTATAGAGAATCTGGCAGGCTGGTTGTACCCAAGTTGATTGATCAACTTGGCACATTCAGCCTGCCCATTAATGGTTCAAATCTCGGCTGGTTCCTGCTGAACTGGCCAAGATTTGAACCATGTATGGCTGGCCTAAGGAAATATAGAGAATGACTTTTGAAGGTGCTAGCTACCTAACTTTATGACCTACTGGCTTCAATGTTTTGGGTAACTGACCTAGAGCATGTAGATTAGGAAAGTCAGCAAAAAAGTCAAACGTCTATCTATTTACTTTGATTTTGGGTCAGCATCTAAAGATGAACCCTTTCTCCTTAGTTGAACTCCAGGGATGTTTGTTTTTGTTTTTTTATTGCATAGTGACATTGGTCCAGTGTAAGGCAGCCCATAGAATGGTGAGTTTCATTGTTCAATATGCAGGTTGAATAAAAAAAAAACTGATAGTTTCCACCATCCACACATTCAAAGTTCAAGCCGGAAAGTCATCCAGTGCCCAGGGCAAAGATGCCAAACTGCGCTCCCCCCTCCCTTAGGGTTAGGGTCAGGGCTCACCATCCCTACAATAATCCATTGCACCCAGGGCAGTCACCCCTCCTGCCTACCTCTTGTCCGGGCCCAGGGGGGAATCCTCTCCACTGAGCTATTGAATTCTAACAGTGGGGAGACTTCCCCCACTGTCAATATACAATGAGCAGCTTTGCAGACTATAGCCTGTAGTGCTGATCAAGCAGGGAAAGCTGACAGGGCAGTTTTACAATCAACTTCTGTACAACCACAGTGTCCATACATAAATTAAAATGCAGCCAGTCCCTGCTAATCCGGCTGAATTTCAATCCATGTATGGCCGGTTTAAATATGTACCGGCCATGTTGGATAAAAAAAAAAATATGTGCGGCCATATGCCATACCTGATGGAGGGGTGAAAGTAGAGAACCACTGTAGTAGTTACCATTACTATAGTGATCACTAAAGTCTTTTGAGTCCTGTGTAGACTGGATGCCCTGCATTTTGGGTTATTATCTAAAACTATTGAAGCCAAAGGGTCAGTATTTTAAATTGAATTCCATTTATGGGTTTTTTTTCCAGGTTGGATTAATGTAACTATGCAGATGTCATACCTATGAGATCATTGTGGAATGGAGAATCACTGTAGTAGCCACCACTACTTTAGTGATCGCCACTGTCTGGAGCCCATCATGCCAAGCAGCTGTCCAATGTTCCTGAAACGAAGACCAAGATTCTTCCGACTGGAAACACGACCCTGAAAAATGATTACGACCAAGAATATGGTCGGTGTATACCTGATAAAATTTTCTGAACTACCCTAAATATACAAAAAAGTCCCACAACGCGGTATATGAACAAACGATAAAAACTTACTCCACCTCTCGTACTGTAGTGGTGGTACAAAATTAGAACAGGTTAACTTACACTTACCACGAATAATACTCGATCGTTGGGGCACAAGTGAAACGTCGTCCTGTCGACGAACCGTACTACCCGAGGTCTGTCACCGCTAGTGATTTCATCACCACCGATGATGTCACTAAGAGGTAAGGTGTTACTAGAGTATCCATACTGTAGACGTATCAATG
>BLSH010505473.1:341621-375706 GCA_018402905.1 Glandirana rugosa
TAACGTGCTGGTATCCGATAATTATATATATATATATATATATATAGCTATAATAGCCTATGGTCGTGCAATACAGCCAGCATTTTGTACCAAGCAGCCTGAAGATTAGCAGTCCTCAATTTCTACAGTTCTGAGTATCCCATGCTCCCCTTTCCTATCCAAGTTCCTGTTAAAAAAAAACAGCTAGACTGATTCTTGAGCCAGTAGAATAATGACAAAAATGTCATGTGCCTAGCTGTGCATGGCAGTGAGTATAGGAAATAGGCCTCAATTGCCAGTGATTCCTGCGTGGGTAGTGCTACAGATGTAAAGATGCTTCTGTAAAAACAGTCCTACCACTAAGAAGTAGGCTGCTGATGGCAGTCTGGATAATCAGATGGTTATGGAGGTTTTCATAGTGTGCTCATGGTAGTATCATTTGTGTTTAACCTTATTTAATTCTCTGCTGTGCAGACCGATTTGGGGAGTTGTAACAGCAGATTGCAGTGAAGTAGTTTCTGTGCTAATTAAAATGTTGGTATTGTTTTAAAACATTAGCCAAAATCAGTACATAATACTAATTTTCCTTTCAACAAGAAAGCTGCCAAATATGACATCCAGAAAAATTTTTGTGTCTCCACCCACCCCCATCAGCAGTGTACCTGAATCTTGCATTATACCATTAAAGATGAACCCTGACCAAGAAAAAAAAAATCATATTTGTGAACTCTCCAGGAGCTTGTAGGCATTCTATGCTTTTTTTTAAATTTTATGTTAGGTTCCTAAGACCCATCACTATTTCCTATGATCTTCCACGTGTAGTGCAGACCTCTGACAGGCCCTGCAGATTTGTTCCAGGCCCTGCAGATTTTGTTCTATTCCCAAGTGAGTGTACGGCAGCAAGGCTCACAGTAGCTTCATTAGTCTCAAGCACAATAACCAGATTGTGGGTGTCTTTTTTTGGCTTTATTTCTGGTTAAACTTGGATGGGGTGCAGGAAAGCTTTGGCATACTCCAGAATTTAGTGCACAAAATATATGGAGGACTTTATAGCCTTCCTCTTCTCTTCTCTCCACCCTTCTTTGCTGAGACTAGAGGCACAAGTATTTCTGGGACTCCCAACAGAGCAAAACCAACTTTGGTAGCACTAACACAATCACACAAGGGGTTAAATAGCAGAACGTGACTAAAATTCTACGTCCAGGCCTCTAATCAATGTGTCTCCAGATACTTGGATTGATCCTGTCCAATATTGGTTAGACACTGTACCATTAACCTCCAGGCCGGATCCTCAAGGCATACCCTGAATTGGCCCCGAACTGCTTCCAGGAAGATAGTTCAACCAGCTCTAGCCTAAATGGGACCTCAATTAATTCTCTGCAGTCTTCAGCTGTCTTGCCCAAAAGGTAGCAGCCCTTCCAGGCTGGGATCTCCTTCTTCAGGCCAAGAACCCTGCGGCTCCAGGCCTCAGACTAATAATGGACTCTCTCTCCAACTTCTGAGCACACATCCCCAGGGATTGGCCAGAGTCCCATGAATATTCCGGCTTAGAATCTGCCTTTTCCAGCCCACTACATTCTAGAAAAGTGATTCTCAAACTGTGTGCCGCATGAGATTTGCAGGTGTGCCGTGGAAGTTTTGAAAAATATTTAAAATTGCTAGCGTTTGGAAACCTTGAACATATTGAATATTAAATGGTAAATCAATATCGTTAAAAACGTAACATATATAAAAACGCAATCTCTGGCAGTGTGTCATTCATTGGTCCCTTTCATAATGCAAGACTTGTGCGAGATCTAAGGAGAACTCGATCACTCTAATTATATTATAATAATAGAGACCGTTCCATTCCAACTTTGATGCTTATAAATAAAGTTTGTTCAGTGTTTAGCTACGGAGAAATACTTAATCAAGTCTGGAACTCAGAAAGAGAAACTGTTAAATGAAAAGCAAGGAAGCAAGCGAAAGTAAAACAAAATATTTACAGTATGTAAAAATAAATACCTTCTGCACCACAAAAAATGGTAAATCTTTTCAGGTGTGCCGTGAAAAGTTTTAGATCTTTTTGGTGTGCTGCAAGACAAAAAAGTTTGAGAAAAACTTTTCGAGAACCTACTAGAAGGTAGGGAGAAGTAGTTGAGCCTACAGCTTGTGAGACCCAGAACAGACAAAAATAATCGCACTTTGCTCCACTGGCTACAGTGGAGTCAAACAAGACAAAACTTACCTTATCCTAGCAACCTAACCTAGGGGTGCTACCAACCACACTGCTCCAGAAATGGCGACTATTCATCTAAAGCTGCTCTCTATGCTGGACTCAATACAGGCAACAGGTCTTGTTGCAGCCCCTCCTGCCAATGTCATTATGTCAGCACTGTAATCATTTGAGTGATTGGTTGTCAGCAGTACCTTCCCATCCTACAGCACTAAGCAGCACAAATCTGGGATGTTGGATGTCACAGGTCTACAGATTGAGGTAAGTTTTTTGTATTTGGGTCTTAAAAACTTTTCATCTTTGATTTTATTTTCTCCCCATTTCACCTATGCTTTAACTTGCTGAGGAAGAGATTTGGTTGCACAAAGTTCCAACATTTTAAAGTTTTCCTGATGGTTAGGGCCTTAAGAGACCCTACAGGCGATCGTGTACTTTTTGAATGTGCAGAAATTACTTTGTGGTTATGTTGTGATGGCAGTTCAGAAACAATCTTTATTTACATAGACTTTCTTCAGAATACATTCTGTAATAGCATAGGGCTGAGTTCCCCAAGGGGGAGTCAATGTGTACCGCATGCATTTCTGGTATCCTGCCTATTCCCAAATATCAGTGGCTGGACGACAAATGTGATTTGCAATCATGCTTTATTTTTTATTTTCTTCATATATTTTTCAGCTCCTGTTACTACCTGTGATGAAAACACTTTTATGTGCAACAACAAAGTATGCATCCCTAAGCAGTTCCTCTGTGACCACGACGACGACTGTGGAGACGGCTCTGATGAATCTCCGGAATGTGGTAAGTAACATTTGTGCCACCCACAATAAAAATGTTCCCAAGAAATAAAGTTAATTTGCAGCTCGGAGCACACTGGAGGTTAAAATGTGGGTTTAGGATATATATTTTATCCACCAAGGCACATCATGCACTATACAGAGTGATCATAATTAAACTGATGGGTGAAGCAGTTCAAGATCTAATAGAAGGACCACAGTAAATGTTGGTGAATCGCTTAAAGCTGAGCTCTTGGCACAAAAAACGTTCTTCGAAATATATTCCTCAGTAGCCTTTGTTAACCCCCAGATGTTGCCTTAAAAAAGACATCATCACTAGAGTTGATCGAACCCCTGGATGTTCGGGTTCGGTGGGTTTGGCCGAACTTCTGGAAAAAGTCCGGGTTCGCTACCGAACTCGATCCAAACTTTACCCCAAACCCCATTGAATTCAATGGGGACCCGAACTTTTCGCCACAAAAATTACTGTAAAAAAGGCCTGGAAAGTGCTAGAGGGCTGCAAAATGATTTTAGAACAATAATCTGTCCCTTACAGCAACAACAGGAACCTCTCCCTATAGAACTAGAAGATGATTTTAGAGGCAGTAGACTCTACCTAGTCCAGTCAGATCGTTCTGTAATGCAGGATGAGATGTTATTAGATCTGCAATCTGTCCCTAAAAGCAGTAGTAGTAATCCTTACCTAGTCCACAATCAGATCGTTCTGTAATGCAGGATGAGATGTTATTACATCTGCAATCTGTCCCTCACAGCGCCGGCAGCATCCTCTCCCTACACTATCCAGAGAGCATGTGACATGCAGCACTAAGTGACTCCAGCTTATAAAGAGGCTAGGTCACATGATGCACTGGCCAATCACAGCCATGCCATTAGTAGGCATGGCTGTAATGGTTTATAAGGGCAAATCAGTGAAACGCTTGTTGATTGGCTGCCCTGCGGCTATTCAACATGCGTGATCAAATACCCAAACCCAGAACTCGAACCCAAACTTTTTTTCAAATGTCCGGGTTCAGGTCCGGGTCCGGGTCACGGACGCCCCAAGGTTCGCTACGAACCAGAACTTTACAGTTTGGGTTCGCTCAACTCTAATCATCACTATCCTACACATAGCCTGTGCACAGAGCAGCACTGTAGGAGGAACCCAGCAGGCTCCAACTCCAGGTTGCCTGTAGAAAGCTACAGGGGGGACAAATACAAAACCAGTCACCTTGTACAAGGTTAGAGAGCAGTAGTCAAAGGTTTTTATTACAAGAAAGGGAGACAAAGTACAGGAGTTGTTTATGCTGGATTACTGCACAGATCTGTCAGAAATAGGGCACCAAAAAGTAGTGATACACCCAAAAACACATGCTACACATGGCTCTTGTATTTAGACATGTTTTAAACATGTTTAGCCCAGATTTCAGCTTTAAGGATTTTCTTTAGTGAAAATAAAAATGTATGCAAACTATATACAAAAAAATGAAATATGTAGTTTAGCTAAATTTGGTTGCGCTGCCTGAAAATACACTATATTACCAAAAGTATTGGGACACCTGCCTTTACACGCACATGAATTTTAATGGCATCCCAGTTTTTGTCTGTAGGGTTCAATATTTAGTTGGCCCACCCTTTTCAGCCATAACAGCTTCAACTCTTCTGGGAAGGCTGTCCACAAGGTTTAGGAGTGTCTATGGGAATGTTTGACCATTCTTCCAGAAGCACATTTGTGAGGTCAGGAACTGATGTTGGACGAGAAAGCCTGGCTCGCAGTATGCACTCTAATTCATCCAAAAGGTTCTATCGAGTTGAGGTCAGGAATCTGTGCAGGCCAGTCAAGCTCCTCCACCCCAAACTTGCTCATCCATGTCTTTATGGACCTTGTTTTGTGCACTGTTCCAAATCATTTGGTGGAGGGGGATTATGGTGTGGGGTTGTTCCAGTGAAGGGAACTCTTAAGGAATTAGCATACCAAGACATTTTGGACAATTTTATGCTCCCAACTTTATGGGAACAGTTTGGGGATGGTCCCTTCCTGTTCCAACATGACTGCACACCACTGCACAAAGCAAGGTCCATAAAGACATGGATGAGCAAGTTTGGGGTGGAGGAACTTGACTGACCTCAACCCGATAAAACTCTTTTGGGATGAATTAGAGCGGAGACTGTGAGCCAGGTCTTCCCGTTCACATCAGTGCCTGACCTCACAAATGCGCTTCTGGAAGAATGGTCAAACATTCCCATAGACACACTCCTAAACCTTGTGGACAGCCTTCCCAGAAGAGATGAAGCTGTTATAGCTGCAAAGGATGGGCCAACTCAATATTGAACCCTATGGACTAAGACTGGGAAACCATTAAAGCTCATGTGCATGTAAAGACAGGCATCCCAATACTTTTGGTAATATAGTGTATGTTTAAATCTTTTCAAGTGGTTTACATCCTTGCAAGACCTCAAAACCAGGTCCTGACTATTTACTTTTCTTCAAGACAGTACAGTGTATACAGTATAGATGTTAGGTTAATCAAAATAGAAATGTTGGTATATAAAAAAATGAACCATTATATTCTCCTAGGTGAATGCAGCATTGATCTGATGTTGCATCCGTCCCCTACCGCATCTACATCAAGAACTGAGCAATCAAAGACTGTCAGTCACCGGTTCTCTGCTCTTTCCATCCACTGCTCACTAGATCGTTGGCCAGTGGAGGGAGCAGGAGATGCTGGCTCTTCCTCTCAGTGGCTTGCTGAGAGGCTGAGCCGGCTGTTGCTCCAGGTATCTGGGTGGATCCTGATATTAAAGTGGTAGTAAACTATTACAAGTGAAAATCCACTGACAAGCAGGCTTTTTATAACAGAAGAGACCCTAGTGGTCTCTTCTGTCAGAAATGTCCTCCCTGCCTGTCAGCTGGTAATGTGATCTGAGCCACACATGCGTAGCTCAGACCACATTTATGGCCCACTTTGCATGCTGTGGTGATGTGACTTCTGTGTGCATGTGTGGGGGTGACGGCCATTCAAGCGCACGAATATAAGGACCCTGAAAGGAAAACTGGGTGAAGATGGAAGCTGCTGGACCCTAAGCAGAGCCTTGTCAGCTCAGCATTGGAGGGCTCTGTCTGCAGGTAAGTCTGTCAAAATGGACCAGTATGCAGTGCATACTAGTACATTATGAGCTAAGCCATCACGGAGGACCATTTAAAAAAATAAAATAATAAAGACTTTACTACCGCTTTAAAGTCAGGATCGATCCAGAGCATGGACTAGCTTTCACTAGCCATGGACAAACTTTCGCCCCCTGTTGGCTGAAAATGGGTCAGAGGAGTGCAGAATGAACTGCACTCCTGTGATCCCCAGGAGAAGTAGGGCCAAAAGAGCTTTGACCCTACTTCTTCTATAAGAAGTTAAAGGAGAAGTCCAGCCAAGGTTCGTTTGCCTGTACTTCTCCTGTGGATCAGCTTGTTTTGCACTCCTGTGACCCACTTTCAGCAGACAACGGGCTGTCAGCTGACATCACAGGCTTTGTCCAGGCTCAGGAAATATCATGACTATATGGTTGGAATCCACACACATGCCTGGACTGGCACCCGGCTCAGCCTCTTAGCAAAACACTGAGAGCCTGAGCTGGCCTTTCCCGCCCCCTCCACAGTACTCCAGTGAGCACAAGGGGGCAGAGCAGAGAGCCAGTGACTGACAGTCCCCAAATCTCAGCTCAGGGAGCAGTGAGAACAAAGCGATCAGTGGTGAAGAAATGGGGGTTTTTGGTACTTTAAATGAGGTGTGCATACATGGCTATGAGATGAGTAATTGTAGTAATCTTTATTGTTCAGACAACAAAGAACATAGCAAAATAGCATGATACTTGCAGCAATAAAAATGTAAATCACATATTACAGACCATATATAGCAACAGACATTAATGACAACCAGCCAACCAATATGTGGTATGGAAACAAATCCTAGATGTAGTAAAAACACATAAAAAATACATAATAAGCTGGTGAACTCAAAATCATGTAATGAGTAGAAGCATCCAATGTTATACCCCTCAATGGGGAGGGCATGTACAAAAGAAAAGGGAGAGAGTTCTTCATCCCTATGAGTACTTATGAAGTGATAAGTATGGAACATCTGGTCTGGAGTGCTCAGCGGTGTTTGACCGCTCGGCTCTCAGCCTCAGAGCTGGCGGAAGACACCACCTAGATAAGTATGATTCAAAAGAAAAAAAAATCTCATATTT
The DNA here is from genome assembly GCA_018402905.1 of Glandirana rugosa. Classification (NCBI taxonomy): domain Eukaryota; kingdom Metazoa; phylum Chordata; class Amphibia; order Anura; family Ranidae; genus Glandirana; species Glandirana rugosa. The sequence continues at coordinate 348,828 of BLSH010505473.1, forward strand.
CTCTTTTAAATTATTTAAAAAGAAAATCACATCATTGCATTGCAGATAGAGAAGGTCTGTGATCTATTGCAGATAATGCTTGCCGCGCTGTACATAATTGCACCATTTTACATTTTTCTTCTCGGTTATGCTGCTCTTTCAGGTTACCGCCAATGTGCTCCTGATGAGTTTATTTGCACTGATGGACGCTGCCTGCTAAATTACCAGTGGCAATGCGATGGTGACTTTGATTGCCGAGATGGGTCAGATGAAGCCCCTGTAAACAGAAAGTGCCTTAATACAGGTAGAAGGTTCAACCGTTCATTCAGTTTTTACCACAAAAGCAAAAGAAAATGTCTGGTAGTTATATGTGTTGTAATGTATGCTTACCTCTTGCATGGGTGTAGAATTGTATAAGTAACAAGGGGTCCTTCTTTTGGAAAAAAAAAAAAAAAATTGTAACAAGTGAAGAGAGAGCATTTCTGCATTGAATGTATGAGTTGGCTTTCTTCCATAGAATGTGGAGATGGTGTTCAATATAGATTCGTTAAAATTTGGATTCTGTGCCTTTTCCCATAGAAAGTGAATCTCCATTTATATGTAGTGGCATTCTTCCATGGCGTCACTGATCCAGGGAATTAGTCTTCCTGGGGTTCCATTTATGCCTTCCTATCAATCGGCAGTAACACCCAGTGCACGATGCGTGAAGTACATTATTCTCTATTTATGAAGCTGCACTCCCCGTAATGCTTAATGAGAAATCATTTTATTGCAGTTAGGAGTATTTGTAGCACCCTTCTAGATAGGTTGCTGGTAAGGATTGAGCAAATGTAGTTCTTGTATCTCCGCTGTAATCAGCAAAGAAGCATGTGATTGCTTGGTCCGCACTTGGCTCTGCAGGCTGCAAGTTTGATTGCTTCCCCCTTCCTTCTGGAGATTCCAGAATATCGTGGTTGGGAGAATCAAATGAGCAGTCATATTATTTATGCACCTCCAGCCAATCCCTGGGGGAGGGTGCCTAAATTGCAGCTGGGAGAGTGCATAAATAGTCTGGAGCCTGGGAAATCAATGTTCTTCCAGAGAAGGAGAGGTTCCCAGCAAGAAGGGCTGCTGTTATTCCTTGCAGTTCACCTAAAGATCCTGCTAGTCTCATCAAGGTCCCACCTGCTGGGGGCTTATTCTGCTGTAAGTTCCTAAAGGAATAAAAGAGGGGTTTGACCAAGATCCAGTCCAGAGGCTCATTGAGGAGCAGTGGTAGCTGGTGGTATATATTTGGGGGGGTGGCAATCCACCTGCCACCATCCACACGTGCCCCCCCCCCCCGGTCGGTCGGTTGGTCAACAGCCCCGCACTTACCCCATCTAGGTTGCCGGCTTCCTCCAGGCAGCAGGCTTCCCTCTGTGTCTCCTCCTTCCTAGGCTTCGCGGCAGCTTTCCCTGCATCTCCTCCTTATCGGCGGCCAATAGAATTGCTTCTCCCCCCAGCCAATCGGATCTCAACCCGCTTCCTGAGCCAGGATTGACCGGGAGGAGAATCAGGAATACAATTGTGAATATTAATTTGCTATTGTCACACAACTGGGTGGGGGGCCGGGCACATGGATTAGGGGGCGGTGCCCTTGTGCCCCGTATGGACAGGCAGCTGCTGCTGAGGAGACTGTCTTCCTGATTCTGGAGAGATTCATCCAAGTGCCAGGGGCACTGATTACTGGCCTGAAAGAGGGATCCTAGCGAGTGTTGCTGCTGTTAACCCCTGGAGCTCCACTATTAGGGCCTGGCCTGGAACATTTCTTAGTGCTGTCCACTTCATGTCCTACTGCTCAAGGGACTATTCTGAAAAGTAGCTATAAGGGAAGAGTGTCCTCACATTCCTACCCAGTGTTCTAAAGTATCCCATTGAAAGTGCATTAAAAAACACTTATAGCACTTGCTAGGTGATTGTATCAACAATGGATCAATCAGAAATGCCAGTGAAGGTCAGAAATCCTTATCCCCAGGTGTGTTCCACATGAGGGACCTAAGGTGATGGAGTCAGCATGATAGCCAATATATTTCTGTAATGACAGGTGTATTTTAGTCATCAAGATGTTATTGTTAAAGTCTTCCTAAACCATTATTTAGTATTTAGGGCTGGCTGTGGGCAAGGCCATAAAGCTTTTCTATGGTTTAGATTAGTGTTGCATCAATACCGGCATTGGTATTTGTGACGATACTAAGCATTTGCACCAGTACTTGTAGTCGTGCAAATGCTTAGATACTTAAATGAATACATTCAGACTCCATTCACATATGTGTGCGCTGGTTTGCAGTGCAATTTCAAAGCTCGGTCAGGTGCGATTTTGTCCATCGGTTCAGGTGCAATTCCAATGTGAATTGTAGTATATGAGATTAGATATAACACCTGAACCAGACTAAAATTGCACAGGACTCTTTTTGAAATCACACTGCGGCCAACCTGCACATATGTGAACAGGCTGTAAAAACTCAGTCAAATACTTCCAGCACTCAGTGGTCTTCATTAGGGGGACAGCCAACCAATATCACATCACAAACACAGTCCAATGCTCAGTGGATGCAGCCCTCCTTGGGTTGGGGATATCCCATGTGGAACTACAAAAACATAAAGGGAAGGTGCAAGCCCCTAGTGCATTTTCTGAGTAAAAACTGAATTTATTGATAAAAAAAAAAAAAAACAATAAAATGCATACTCACAAAGGTGCATACGTATACAGCAAGTTCATAATAGGATGAGGCAGAACATCCAAGTGTTTCTGTAGCCTCACATGCGCACGCTAACGGCTTTTGGGGGTGCACCCCCTTCTTTAAAACTGTGTTTGCCTTTCCTTGTTTTTGTAGGATGTAAAAACGAACAAAAAATCACATGAAAACTGATGTGAAACTGATGTCTCTGCAAGTGAATTCTGTGCGGTTTTCCCATTGGTTTAATGCATGTATGGTGTAAACGAGCCCTACAAAAACGGTCACATGACACTGAAAATGAGTATCAGTAGTTGGTGTCGGCGATTACTTGAGAAAATGTATCGGTACTTATACTCAACCTTACAAAAACTGGTTTTGGTGCGTCCCTAGTTTAGATAAAATAGGGCCTGGGGGTACACTAAAGAGATAGTGGGAGTAAAGTTAGCCCAAATATTGGTGTCAGTGGCAACAATAATTCATTGATGTCTGGGTCAGCAAAGATAATCCACTATATTTTTCAGGACCAGTAATACTCCCAAGCGAGTGTCAGGTCCAGCATTAACTCTTAGCAAGTGTCAGCAGCAGAAATACCCCCCCAGCAAGTGTCAAGGCAAGCAATGATAACTCAAAGAATTAAACCCCAGCATGTGTTGGTGCAGCAATGACAACTCCCATAATCCCAGCATTTGTGAGGGCTATCAATGATAACATCCAACAAGTGTCAGGGTCAGCAATAACCCCTAGCAAGTATCAGGAGCAGACATATCCTCCAGCAAGTGGCAAGGCCAGCAATGATAACCCAAAACCATAATACACAGCAATGACAGAGCAGGGACTGCTAGCCAGGCCTTCTTGTCCAGCAACAGTGCCTGACCTCACAAATGTGCTTCTGGAAGAATGGTCAAACCTTTCCATAGAAACTCCTAAACCTTGTGGACAGCCTTCCCAGAAGAGTTTAAGCTGTTATAGCTGCCAAGGAAGGGCCAACTCAATATTGAACCCTATGGACTAAGACTGGGATGCCATTAAAGTTCATGTGCGTGTAAAGGCAGGCGTCCCAATACTTTTGGCAAAATAATGTAGTTTTACAATAGAGTCTAGGAAACCCACAGTTAGCGGAATGCATTGAACAGAGCCTTGTATAAAGTCACAGGCATGAGTTCTGAGCCTTTTTAGATCACCCCTTATCCACAGCTCTGGCAGCACGCTGTACATTTGTTAGACTCTGAATACCGCCAATTAAAAAGTCTGCACGGTGTCAGGCAATTCTGCTTAAATGAAGGCTACAGACTAATTCAGTTTGTATATGTTTAAATGAAGATAAATTATGTTCTCTTAAGGAACTGACAATTCACTCTTAAGCAACTGATGTGAGTTTTTCCTGTTTCGCGATAAAATGACTGCGTTGTGAAAAGCTTGATCATTAAAACATAATAAATTCAAGAGGAAGCTTTTCAAATTGGTAATTTGCTTGTTTTCTTGTTCATTTTTAGTCACGTCAGCTTACTTCCGCCTGCTTGGCGAGAACAAATACAAACCGACAGTAATTTGGCTTTTTAGCAACAAGCGAGTGCCATTCAAATTCACCTGATTTCACATCTTCTTCCTGTAGCTCTCAATTGTCCAAATTCGACCATCTTTCCACCACAATTGTTCCCTGCACAGGTCCAGTGGAGAGATCTGGATTAACATTGATAATATTTGCTTTCAGCTTTATGTATGTTATGACTTCTAGGGCTTGTGCACACTAACATTGGCCTCTGACGAGTGAACCACAATCAACTTGCTCTACAGAGAGAATTTGACAGGAGGCGTTGTATCACCCAGTGTTAACTTTGGCAGCAAATTTCAATTCCATTTTAGTTTTAGTCCCATTTTAGTCATCTGCAATTGTTTTCGTTTTAGTCGTATTTAGTTGACTAAATCTGCAGTACATTTTAGTTGACTAAAAGGTCCTACATTTTAGTCAACTAAAATAATTTTATTCAACTAAAATCAAATGGGTTTAATTAAATTGTAATGCATTATATAAGAATTTCTCTTGAATTTCCAAACTTATTATATATTCCTGGAGTAAAAAATTCTTATATGTTATTATTTGTGGTATTAAGGTTTGAACAAACTTACAGATACAAATTTAGCTGCTCTGGATGGTATGAGGAGGCCTGTAATGCTGCACAGTGCTCTGGACGGTGGTCAGAGGAGGGCCTGTAATGCTGCACAGTGCTCTGGATGGTGGTCTGAGGAGGCCTGTAATGCTGCACAGTGCTGGATGCTGGTCTCAGGTCTAAGGGATGGCCTGTAATGCACAGTGCTCTGGATGCTGGTGGTCAGAGGAAGCCTGTAACACATGCAGTGCTCTAGATGCCGGTGGTCAGAGGAGGCCTGTAATGCATGCAGTGCTCTGGACGGTGGTCTGTGGAGGCCGGTAATGATGCACAGTGCTCTGGACGGAGGTCAGGGGAGGCCTGTAATGCTGAACAGTGCTGGATGGTGGTCTCAGGTCTAAGGGATGACCTGTAATGTACAGTGCTCTGGATGTCGGTGGTCAGAGGAGACCTGTAATGCATGCAGTGCTCTGGATGCTGGTGGTCAGAGGAGGCCTGTAATGCATGCAGTGCTTTGGAAGGTGGTCTGAGGTGGCCAGTAATGCTGCACAGTGCTGGATGCTGGTCTCAGGTCTAAGGGATGGCCTGTAAGGCACAGTGCTCTGGGTGCTGGTGGTCAGAGGAGGCCTATAATGCGTGAGGTGCTTTGGACGGTGGTCTGAGGAAGCCGGTAATGCTGCACAGTGCTCTGAACAGTAGTCAGAGGAGGCCTGTAATGCTGCACAGTGCTGGATGGTGGTCTCAGGCCTAAGGATGGCCTGTAATGCACAGTCCTCTGGATGCCAGTGGTCAGAGGGGGCCTGTAATGCTGCACAGTGCTGGATGGTGGTCTGAGGGATAGCCTGTAATGGACGGAGGTCAGAGGAGGCCTGTAATGCTGAACAGTGCTGGATGGTGGTCTCAGGTCTAAGGGATGACCTGTAATGTACAGTGCTCTGGATGTCGGTGGTCAGAGGAGACCTGTAATGCATGCAGTGCTCTGGATGCTGGTGGTCAGAGGAGGCCTGTAATGCATGCAGTGCTTTGGAAGGTGGTCTGAGGTGGCCAGTAATGCTGCACAGTGCTGGATGCTGGTCTCAGGTCTAAGGGATGGCCTGTAAGGCACAGTGCTCTGGGTGCTGGTGGTCAGAGGAGGCCTATAATGCGTGAGGTGCTTTGGACGGTGGTCTGAGGAAGCCGGTAATGCTGCACAGTGCTCTGAACAGTAGTCAGAGGAGGCCTGTAATGCTGCACAGTGCTGGATGGTGGTCTCAGGCCTAAGGATGGCCTGTAATGCACAGTCCTCTGGATGCCAGTGGTCAGAGGGGGCCTGTAATGCTGCACAGTGCTGGATGGTGGTCTGAGGGATAGCCTGTAATGGACGGAGGTCAGAGGAGGCCTGTAATGCTGAACAGTGCTGGATGGTGGTCTCAGGTCTAAGGGATGACCTGTAATGTACAGTGCTCTGGATGTCGGTGGTCAGAGGAGACCTGTAATGCATGCAGTGCTCTGGATGCTGGTGGTCAGAGGAGGCCTGTAATGTATGCAGTGCTTTGGAAGGTGGTCTGAGGCGGCCACTAATGCTGCACAGTGCTGGATGCTGGTCTCAGGTCTAAGGGATGGCCTGTAAGGCACAGTGCTCTGGGTGCTGGTGGTCAGAGGAGGCCTATAATGCGTGAGGTGCTTTGGACGGTGGTCTGAGGAGGCCGGTAATGCTGCACGTGCTCTGAACAGTAGTCAGAAGAGGCCTGTAATGCTGCACAGTGCTGGATGGTGGTCTCAGGCCTAAGGATGGCCTGTAATGCACAGTCCTCTGGATGCCGGTGGTCAGAGGGGGCCTGTAATGCTGCACAGTGCTGGATGGTGGTCTGAGGGATGGCCTGTAATGTACAGTGCTCTGGATGCCGGTGGTCAGAGGAGGCCTATAATGCTGCACAGTGCTGGATGGTGGTCTCAGATCTGAGGGATGGCCTGTAATGCACAGTGCCCTGGGTGTCAGTGGTCAGAGGAGGCCTGTAATGCACACACATACTGCTCTGGAAGGATGGTGGTCTGAGATGAGGCCTCAAGCCTGTAATGGTAATGCACACATGCAGTGGGTTATCTCTGCTCTGCATGGTCCTCATCATGACTTGTGAGTAGGGAGTGGGACTCATGTCCCACTCAGCATTGCATGCAGTGCTATTTATTTGTACAGGTAGCGCTCAGTAGATGTTAGACTGGCCGAAAGTGACAGTATAAGTATAATTCCTGTGGCAGTCGTGAAGCAAAGCATCTCGACCAGGGCATGTTCTGTATACACCCCTGCCTGCTGCAGCTGAAAGGGGAGCATTTGGGGAGCAGTAAAAGCGTGGTTCAACCACAGGGCTTTACAGGCAAGGCTATTATAGAAGCAGGTGAGTTCCGGGTCATTAAAAAGGCTAATGTGGTATTAGACCCAAAACCAAAAATATAATATATTGCAGCTTACCAATCATTAGATGTAATATCTGCACTAGTTTTTAGGCCTTTTTCCCTCTGTTTTCACCTGCTTATCTGTCCAGTAACACATCTCCTGTATTAGAGGTACCCCACTCTGGATAAAGGAGCATGGGGGGCACCTTTGGACAATAGCATTGTCAGTTTTGGGGGCGAGGAGTATTAGAAGTACTAGGGGATTTAAATGAACTAACACATTGAAGTCAGACTCCAGCTAACACCTTATAGGCAGTTATAGCAAACATGGTTTTTCTCCTTGTATACATTACATGAATAAATAAAAGCTGATTATGTAAGCACTGCCTGAGAGTGTTACATGATATGTCTCATTCCTGTAACTGCAAAAGCTTTTCTGTTAAAAAAACAACAGACTTGCTGGCTGGATCACCAGGTGAAAATAAAAGTATGAAAGCCTAAAAAAGAATACAAATGCAGCCATCAAATCTAAGAATTGGTAAACTGCAATATAATAAATGGTTGCTTTTGTGTTTAATACTGCTTTAACCACCTCAATACTGGACACTTTCACCCCCTTCCTGCCCAGCCCAAGTGTTTCTTTGTTTCTGTTATATAATTTTGCAAATAAATGATCTTTTTTCAAAAATCTAGGCCAAAATGTATTCTGCTACTTTTCTTTGATAAAAATAGCCCACATCAGCTTCTATTATTGAGGCTGCAGGAAGGTTATAGAGTCCACAAACTATGTTATATACAGCATATTTGAAAATGGATTAGTCCTGGTGAATTGACTGCCTATCTCATTTATTGGGGCCCTAAAATGCCAAAATACAAATACCCCCAAATTACCCCTATTTGGAAAGTAGACGGTGCAAGGTATTTTGTAAGAGGCATGGTAATTTTTGGTCACTATTTTTTTACATACTGTTACCAGAGTAGTACAGGGTTCTCATATGATTGGTGGTTCCCTGTCTGTCCATCCACCCCTGAGATTCACACAACTCTACTCCTCAGTAAGGATGAGCCCGGGCTTGTTCAGAACCGAGTGTGCCCGAGCCCGCCAGGAAGTGAACCCTGCACTGCGCTAATCACAGGCAGTGAGACATTCCCCTGATCGCTGCAGCCACGCATCTGGGAAATGTCTCACTGCCTGTGATTAGCGCAGTGCAGGGTTCACTTCCTGGCGGGCTCGGGCACATTCGGTTCCGAACAAGCCCGGGCCCATCCTTACTCCATAGCACAGCCAGATCTAGCTGCACAGCGGGGCAAATATTTCTCTGCTGCAGTTTCACTTTCACTTTACAGGTCTCCTCCCCACAACCAGCCTGTGGTTTGACCATAGCTTCCAACTGTCCCTGATTTGAAGGAACTGTCCCTGATTCGGAATAATGTCCCTCATTGCTCTATATTTGTCCCTCATTTTGGTCTGATGTATATACCTATATATAAAATGCACTATCTATCTATCTATCTATCTATCTATCTATCTATCTATCTATCTATCTATCAAAAAGTGTTTTGCAATGCTGAGCCTTTCATCCAATTTCTAAATTGCTACATTTGTAAATTTAAAAAGCTAATATAAAGGAATAGTAGTGGTAAAAAAAAGCACTTGTGGGTTTACCTAATAATTTTTTTTGTATAATTCTCCTTTAAGGGGACGTGGCAGGGGGTGTGCCCTGTGCCTACATACTTTTGCTAGTAGGTGTGCCTCGTTCCCATCTCAGAAAGTTGGGAGGTATGGTTTGGCAGTAAAGGAGAAGCAGCATACTGATGAACTCTCTATTCTCTCTCCTTCTATCAGCATGCTCCTTATAATGAAGCACACCTGATTGGCTCTATGTACTGCTTCTCCCTCCACCCCTCTAAGCTCTGCTGTACACACTGTATAGAGACTGCAAGAAGCTGATACAGATTTACATTCACTTACTTACACTGCTTACATTTAATGAGTGATGTGTGAATGATTACCTTTCTTTCAAATTTTACTAGACTTTTCCAAAATTTAGCAATTTGCATTTTGTATAAAATCAATACCCGCCAATCCTGCCATAAGTGCCCTTGTTTAGGCATTTCCTGCTATAATGTGACAGCGCTCCGTCCTTGTCTCCAAGGGGCATTTCAGTTCCAGCTGCTGTTGGGTCTATTAAAGGGAGATAACAATCTTTAAATTATCTGTCATTATGATGGCACTTCGCATCGCCATGCAGCCCCAAATGCTAACGGCGGAGTATTCTCATTCTTGTACCTTTTTTCTTTCTTTTGCAGAACAGTCGTGTAACAACTCGTCTTTCATGTGTAAAAACGGAAAGTGCGTTCCGGAGGGAGTTCTTTGTGACATGGCGGATGATTGCGGAGACGGATCTGATGAGAGAGGCTGCCATTTAAATGAGTGTTTAAGTAAAAGAGTCAGTGGTTGTTCTCAAGATTGTCTGGATCTCCCAGTTGGATACAAGGTTAGCAGTCAATATTTATAAGATTACATTTGAAGAAAGTCACACAAATGAATTATTCATGGCGCTAATTTGCTTTCCGCGGAGCCACTGTCCCTTTTATCATCGGGGTGTGTATGGAGGAGGACACAACGTGAAGTCTTTACATTTTACTGCTTGTTTTATGTCAGAACTGTACTGTACTTATTACTATACAGATAGAAGGTAGATCTTGCCTATTAAAGAACAACCAAAGTCTGACACTACAGTTTCAAATGAGGGATGCCATCCAATTTGCTTGTTGAATTGATCCCAAGCTCCTGCTGCTCATCAGTAAACCACTGGATGTAGTAAGACCTTTGTAAGATTGGGGTGATTAAACTCAAGCATCAGGTGCATTTACAATGAGATGTGCCAGTCTTAACTGTAAGTTTGGGGTAGTGGCAGCCCACTTTTATTGAATAAATGAAAAGTTCACTTGTACATCAGTTGCCCATGCAGGGGTTTCTACCACATAACATGCCTTAACAAAAATATTGAGCCACCTGGCTCATGTGTTGGCAGCCCTGCTGCTCCTCTTACCAATCCTTTTGACGGTGCCATTCAGCTCTTTCGGAACACTTGGCTCTCTAGCCTTCAGTTGCAGTGCCCTGCTGCATGGCCCACCTCTGGCCTAAGGATTGGGGTTCTCCTGACACCCCTGATAGGAGCCGACCTGACTCCTGAAACCAAGACCTGCTGTCTCCTGGCTTCCAGCTGGGTCCTCTTACCCCTCGGTGAGACCTCAGTCTCGTGGCTTCTGGCCGGGCCCTCTGATCCCTCGATGAGACCTCAGTCTCATGGCTTCTGGCGGGGCCCTCTGACCCCTCGATGAGACCTCAGATTTGTGGATTCTGGCTGGGCCCTCTGACCCCTCAGTGAGACCTCAGTCTCGTGGCTTCTGGCTGGGCCCTCTGACCCCTCGATGAGACCTCAGTAGAGTTGAGCGAACCCGAACTGTAAAGTTTGGGTCCGTACCGAACTTTCGGGTGTCCGTGTCCCGAACTTGAACCCGAACGTTTGAGGAAAAAGTCTGGGTTCGGGTTCTGGGTTCTGGTATTTTATCACGCATGTTGAATAGCTGCAGGGCAGCCAATCAACAAGCGTTTCACTGGTTTTCCCTAGAAGCCATCACAGCCATGCCTACTAATGGCATGGCTGTGATTGGCCAGTGCACCATGTGACCCAGCCTCTATATGAGGCTGGAGTCACAGTGCTGCATGTCACATGCTCTCAGGTTAGTGTAGGGAGAGGATTCTGCCGGCGCTGTGAGGGACAGATTGTAAGGGACAGATTGCAGATCTAATAACTAGGTAGAGATTACTACTACTGCTTTGAGGGATTGCAGATCTAATAACATCTCATCCTGCATTACAGAACGATCTGATTACAGAACGATCTCTCATCCTGCATTACAGAATGATCTGATTACAGAATGATCTGATACTGGACTAGGTAGAGATTACTACTGCTTTGACGGACAGATTGCAGATCTAATAACATCTCCCATATTTCTTCCTTTTGCAGCCCTCTATAACTTTTCATAACTTTTTTACAGCCACTTTTGTGCCGAAAAGTTCGGGTCCCCATTGACTTCAATGAGGTTCGGGGTCTGGGGTCAAGTTCGGGTAACTGAGCCCGCCGAACCCGAACATCCAGGTGTCCGCTCAACTCTAGATCTCAGTCTTGTGGCTTCTGGCTGGGCCCTCTGACTCCTCAATGAGACCTCTGTCTCATGGATTCTGGCTGGGGCCCCCTGACCCTGGGAAAGACCTTCCATCTCCCACACTGGCGAGACTATTGTTGATCTGGGTGGAGGTCATATAAAAGAGAAAAAAAAAATCTTGAACACTTCCCCAGAGTAGTACAGTATAACTATGGTAACACTGTATTGCTCTGGTCACAGTGTGTAAAAAAAATCGGAAAAAAATATCACTCTTCACTCTGCCATCAAAAAACAGGATATAAATATAGCAAAATACATTAGGATGATTAAGGTAGCACTGTCGTGAAGTAGCCGTAACCTATATGACGCTTGATCTGCAAACATGAAAAAATATGAGTGGCAATATGCACACACCTCCTATACCATCATACATATAACAAAGTTAATAACTTACACTTTCAAATATAATGTTTTGCTATATAAAATCACAGTTGGAAGCACATAAACACTCTCACTATAACTGTTTACTGCTAAAAAACAGAAACTACTGTAGGCAACAGAAGAGCATATTGATCAGCAAGATATTTTCAAAAACAGACTAAAAATGATAATGATATAACATAATATGATATGATATAATAAAATCATTTTCTAAATCAGAGTCCAAAATAACCCCAAGAACAGGTCTAAAAAACAAGGCAGCAAGAAAAAAATATTTTTTTCTATTGGGCTGTGACTCGCCATAAGAAAATAACTTTTTTAAAACTCTTTTACCCTATGGCTATGGCTGCAGGGGAGAGTCCAGAGGGTGGTGATAAATGGGGAGTACTCAGAATGGTCCGGTGTAGAAAGTGGGGTTCCCCAAGGTTCTGCCCTGGGACCAATCCTTTTCAATTTATTTATAAATGATTTGGAGGACGGGGTGAAGAGCTCAATCTCAATATCTGCGGATGATACCAAGATAAGCAGGGCAATAAACTATTCACAGGATGTGGAAACCTTGCAAGAAGATCTGAATAAATTAATGGGGTGGGCAGACAAATGGCAAATGAGATTTAACATAGAAAAATGTAACATAATGCACGAACATGAACGCAAACTACTCACTAGGGGGAGAGCCCTGGGGGAAACTAGGATGGAAAAAGACCTAGTAGAGAACAGGCTCAGCAGTGGCATGCAATGCCAGGCTGCTGCAAGCAAAGCCAACAAAGTGTTGGCATACATCAAGAAAGGGATTAACTTCAGGGATAAATCAATAATTCTCCCACCATACAAGTTTCTGGTGAGGCCACACCTGGAGTATGCCGTCCAGTTCTGGGCACCAGTCCTCAGGAAGGATGTCCAGGTATTGGAAAGGGTTCAGAGAAGGGCCACAAAGCTAATTAAGGGATTGGAAGACCTTAGTTATGAGGAAAGATTACAAGCACTGAACTTATTCTCTCTGGAGAAGAGACGCTTGAGAGGGGATATGATTTCAATGTACAAATACTGTACTGGTGACCCCACTATAGGGACAAAACTATTCAGCACAAGGAAGCACACAAAGACACGCGGCCATTCACTAAGAATAGAGGAAAGGCGGTTTAACCTTAAAATGCGTAGAGGTTTCTTTAAGGTAAGAGAAGTGAGAATGTGGAATTCTCTTCCACAAGCAGTGGTTTCTGCTGGGAGTATATATCATTTCAAAAAACTACTAGATGCACACCTAAGGGACCACAGCATTGAGGGATATACAATGCAATACTGACATAAAAGCACACACATAGGTTGGACTTGATGGACTTGTGTCTTTTTTCAACCTCACTGACTATGTTACTATGGAACTATGGCCCCATTCACGCCAGTGGACCGATTGGGTCCGCCTTTCCATTTTTCAGGTGGACCCAATTGGACCACCAATTGTTCTCTATGGGGGGGCGGATCTAAACAGACATGTGTCCGTTTACACCTGCCTGTATCTGATCCAGACTGCCAAAAACAGGTGGGGATCCGTTCCCCATCCATCTAGCGAATTGAATCGGATGGCAGTCGGATGGAAAAGGACAGGGGGTCCGTTTCCATCTGACCACCCCATAGAGAACAGCGGGCTGTGTCCATGCCCGCTCTGCATAAGCAGAGCAGACATGGACCTGTCATCCCCCTGCTAAGTGGGGATCAGTGGACAGATCTCCCGCTGAGCTGGAGGATCCACTTGATGGAGTTCGCCCCATGTGAAGGCGGCCTTAGTCATTAGCATTAATTTACTAAAGGCAAATAGACTATTTATTTTGCAAGAAAATTTTCTCCAGAACTTAGTGAATGAAGTGAATCTCTGTTGACTTCCATCCAATCATGTGCAAGCAAAACATTTTTTTTCTTATCTCTCTTGTACATGATTGGCCATTCTTTGCAAATCGTAGTTTCAGCTCATTTACTGAGCTCTGCACCACAATGCACCACCAATTGTGCGTTACAGTAAAAAAACTGAAACACATATATTACCATGTTCTGAAATGAAAAGGTGTGAAGACAGCCTAAAGGTTTTACCTTCAATTATTTTGATCCGAAGTACATTTTTGATGCATTGAAAGGCTAACCAGTGACCATATTGTTCTGTCCTTTAGAGTACATACAAGTGAATAAAAATAAATTGTCCTGCTGTTTCTCTGGGCTAAGCTGAGGTTGTAAGTCCAGCGAACTTCAGTTCTGCACAACAGCAATAAAGCATTTAATAGTCTCTTACAATACCTGGTCCCTCAAGTGTTTTCCTTGGCATTTTTCCCCTCTATCACCCAACAGACTGAATCAACGCTTTTAAAGGTTACTTGATGTTCTGAAGAGCTGATTCACGATGTAACCTGTTGGGAGAAGATCAGAATGATGATGATAACCTGAAACAAATCATTCAAAGTCACAGTTGCTCCTTGGGCTGCTTGCTGTTCTTAGTTTGCCGAAGGCGTTGTCTGATAAGCGCTCAAGTGTCATGTTGCGTGAGCTGGAAAATAAACCCAGGCGGTTATAAGGCTTAATTGAAGTTCGTGATTTTTTTTTTTTTTTTTTACTTTTTTCTTGTCTTCAAAGCTCCTTTAAAAGAAATAAAAAGGGGGCTAGCCATAAAATGTCAAATAGCTGTGTACAATTTTTTTGTTCCAGTTTAAGCAGATGCGTTCGCCTTAAGAAAATATGGAGCTTGTCTGTAACATTTTCATATATTAATTTCATTATTTTTCAGTACTCCTGTTCAATCCCATATATATGTGGAGCATGCACAATATTCTGCTCACAGATACACTTTATTACCAAAAGTATTGGGACGCCTGCCTTTAAGCGTCGTACACACAGGACGATGATCGTCGCAAATCGTATGTTGCATACTGACTGCACTACACGATCGTACCAGCACAGAAGAACGTTCAGTTGCATGTAATTAGCATCCGGCCGTTCCTGACTTCTGAGCATGCGTGTTTTGCACAATACAACTTGTTGTACCAACTGCTCTGTACACACGAAACAACGGTCGTATGAGCGCTTGTTGGTATGACCAAGTTTTCTAGTCTGCTCATACAACTCCCTTGTACGACCGTCGTATGTTTGACTGTTCTAATCGCGCATACGAATGATCGATATCGCATACAACGGTCGTTAGTACAACCTGTTGTATAGGATTGTCGTCCCGTGTGTGCGAGGCTTTACAAGCACATGAACATTAATGACATCCCAGTTTTAAGGCCCGTACACACGGTACAACGGTTGTACAACCAGCTTTTGTACGATCATCTGACCATTAGTACGCGCGATTACATCAGCCATCGTACAACAATTGTACAACTGAAGTTGGATGAGCAGACTAGAAAACTTTGATTGTACAACAAGTGGTTGTACAACTGTAGTACCGTATGTACAGAGAAGTTGGCCCAACAAAGTTGTTCTGTGCAAAACACGCATGCTCAGAAGTCAGGAACGCCCAGAAGTGTCCGTTCTGGGAAACCTACGTTCCTAATTCACAAATCACATTCACCTGAACTTCCCTCGTTATACACTCGTAACACGTCACTATATTAGGCTTGGTTTGACGATCGCTTAGTGCATGTCAGTACGCAGGACACAACAGCCAACATCCGACTTGGTCCAAATTTGGACGTTCGGTTGTACAACCGTTGCACCCGTGTGTATGAGGCTTTAGTCCTTAGGATTCAATATTGAGTTGACCCACCCTTTGCAGCTATAACAGCTTCCACTCTTCTGGGAAGGCTGTCCATAAGGTTTAGAAGTGTGTCTATGGGAATGTTCGTCCATTCTTCTAGAAACACATTTGTGGGGTCAGCACTGATGTTGGATGAGAAGGCCTGGCTCGCAGTCTACATTCTAACTCATTCCAAAGCTGTTCTACTGGGTTGAGCTCAGGACTCTGTGAAGACCAGTCAAGTACCTCCACCCCAAACTCGCTAATCCATGTCTTTATAGACCATTCTTTGCCTGGGCGATGGCATCTCCCATAGGCTTACTATTGGGTATGCATTGTCAATCATTCATTCTCTACACTGCAGATCCCTCAGAATAGTCTTTGATTGGACTTATAATTTAAGAAAAAACATATGCACAGCTCAGCTTACAGCGCTGGGATGGTATATGTGTGCCGAAATGACCGCCGAAGACTGGCACTCAGGGGAAAATGCTGGTGAGGGACTGTTAAAAAGGTGAGTTTAACTAAAGTGGGTATAGAAAAGAATCACCCCCTTTAAAATAATCACATTTTGTTGCTTTGCAGCCTGAAATGAAGAAAGGCACAATTTTTGTTTTATCCTGCTGCATATACTAGTGCAACTTATAAAATCCAAGTGAAAGTTATAACACCAACATGTCAGAAAAAAATAAAAGAAATTCAAAAACAGAATCACTGAGTTGGAAAAAGGATCACCCCCCCCCCCTCCCCCCCTTGTTTCAGTATTTTGTTGGACCACATTATGATTTAATTCCAGCCTTTATTCTGTTGGGATTTGTCTCTACTAACTTTGCACATCTAGACTTCGCAATCTTTGCCCACTCTTCTTTGCAGAACTGCTCAAGTTCAGTTACATTTGATGGTGACCGTTTGTGGACTGCAATCTTCAAGTCATTCCACAGAATTTCAATGGGGTTTAAGTCTGGGCTCTGACTAAGCCATGCAAGGACATTCACATTTTTCTCCTTTAACCACTGCATGGTCATTTTTGCTGTGCACTTTGATTCATTGTCATGTTGGAAGACAAACCTTCTTCCCATTGACAACTTTCTGGCAGAGGGCAGCAGATTTTCCTCAAGAATGTGATGGTATTTTGCCCCATCCATTTTTTCTTCTACCCTGACAAGTGCTCCAGTCCCTGCTGCAGAGAACCCCCCCCCCCCCCCCATAACAGGATATTACAACCCCCATCCTTTACTGTAGGGTCGGTAATATTTGGATGGTGAGCTGTATTGGATTACCACCAGACATATTGCATGGTGTTAAGGCAAAATACTGTGATTGAATTTTAGTCTCATTTGACCACCTAAAACACACCTTGAAGATTCTGAGGCCACAAGGACAAATGTGTTATGAACAGATGAGACTAAAATTTAATTTGGCATCAACACCAAACGATATGTCTGGCAGAAATCCAATACAGCTCACCAACCAAATGACACCATTCCTACAGTAAAGCATGGAGGTGGTAATATCCTGGTATGGGGGTGTTCTCTGCAGCAGGGACTGGAGCACTCATCAGGATAAAAGGAAACATGATGGGGCAAAATACTGTCAAATTCTTGAGGAAAATCTGCTGCCCTCTGCCAAAAGGTTGTCAATTAGAAGATATACTGTATACCATAGATTCTCCACTGGGTATATGTTTACCATTCTTCCCTCTACAGAGTGGTTTCATAATGGTAGCATGTCTTACCTTTGAGCACTTCTCTGAGACAAGTAATGGCAAGAGGAATGCATAGGCTGACACGCCCCCCTCTCCCTCTACATTCCTCTTGCCATTGCTTGTCTTTGGAACGTGTTCATAGCCAATACATACTGACCTTTTGAGGTAGCTGTCTCTTTCCTAGCTATTGTTGGATCGTTCACTGCAGGAGAGGAGAGGGTAACAGGTTGGATATCAAAGCTAGGGATAGAAAGCACCTAGCAACATGGGGCAATGTGCTACATGTACTTCGCCCCGTAGCTGAAAGAACAGTTAAAATAATTTAAACCTTCTTTAACATGTAAAATGTGTTACAGTGGAAAATATACCTTGTCTTTCTTCCTGACCCTGAAATAGTATTATTTGCTACCATGTAAACCAGGGATCATCTGCTTCCCTGCAAGAAACGCTCCAATAAATCTCCTGTAATCGTGTGGAAAGATACCTTCCCTACCATTGTTACCGAAGAAGAAGATTTTCCCGAAATTTCACAACATTTTGAGATTTTTCCAAAACATCCTTAGAAAACATCCTTACAACTATCATGGCCCTGTTCTTGTGCCAGTAAGCGGCCCCAGCATTAGATTTATTATTTTACTTTTTTCATAGAAAGAGGACAGCGAATAATAAATAATAATAAAAAACACAAAAAATTTAATAAACTACCAAACTACACTACTACTTCTACTATTACTGAATTAAACTACCAAAAATACACCTCCTCCCAAAAAAAACCTCAAAATAAAGGAAAATAACTTTTTTTTCTCAAGCAAGGCTTGCCTAAGAAGCTAAATTAGGGAAATTCAGAGAGTCCACTTTCACCAAAATCACTTCTCTCATCCTTACAGATAAGGGCCCAATTAAAACTCTGTGTCCCTGCATGTTGTGCGTTTTACGTCAACGCATGCCACAAAGGCTATGCATGGCAGTGTGTTTCAGTGCGTTACAAAAAAAGGTCATGTTTGATTTCTAGGCTTGTAATTTCCATGGGCTGCCCTGACACAACGCATGTTAATTCATGAAATAATGTATGTTAACACACCAAAAACAAATAAATTAGCCCTCGATGAATTTCCTCAACTTCAGCAGTTCAGAAAAGACCAGCTCCAGTGTGCGTCAGGGGAATAACAGGAAGTTTGCTGTGTATTGTTAAATACATTTTCTGTTATCATAATCTAGTAAAACTCTTACAGTGTTACTAAACCCACAACAGTAAAATTGGTCTGTATATGCAGTAAAGCATGCTTGTTATACTCACTGTGGAATATAATGGGTTAATTCTCTGCATTGATTAAAAAGGCTGTTTGATCCTGTCTTCTCCGATCTGCCCCTTCTTCGACTGTCCCCAATATATCTCCTGATGAGACAGAGCCTTTGTAGTCATTCTGCACATGCTCAGTTTAATGTGCATTGTCAGAGTTTTTTTTCTTGGGAGGATGCATGTGATCAGCACAGGGCCAATCAGCACTGTCCAGACCAGTGTTTTTCAGTCCAGTCCTCAAGGCACACCAACAGGTCATGTTTTCAGGATTTCCATTATTTTCACTGCCTTAGTAATTACCACAGCCTTTTCATCTGAGTGAAATCCTGAAAACATGACATGTTGGTGTGCCTTGAGGACTGGGATTGAGAAACACTGTCCAGACAGAGGGTCAGGGGGTCCTGCAGCCCCATAGGACAGTCATAGGAGAATGAAAACTCCTCCTACATGCTTTAACCAGACACTGATAGAAGTCACAAGACTGCTATATACTGCTGATAAGAAAAAAGTATTTTGTCGTTTATATTTACTAAAATAATTGCATTTCCATGTTCTGTGTACTGTGGGGGACCAGATATAATGAATGCAGGCTCCTGGGTTAAGTGACACTTTAAGTAATCGTTTGTGAATGCCATTTTGAGCTGAGTCATAAAAGCCAAGTTGTACTTAAGGTTGTCTGATCTGTGAATAAAACAAGACGATAGAAGAATGATTACTTGTCTCTCCCCGCAGTGCCAGTGCTGGCCAGGATTCCGACTAAAGAGTGACGGCAAGACGTGCGTAGACATTGATGAATGCTCTGAGGGTTTTCCCTGTAGCCAGCAGTGCATCAACACCTACGGAACTTACAAATGCCTGTGTACAGATGGCTATGAAATTCACCCAGAGAACCCAAAGGCCTGCAAATCTCTATCAGGTATCACAATGGCATTTATGTACTGATGGATGACAAGCCATGCGAGGGAAAGATTAATTTCTTCAATATGCAAGGCAGGGAATAATCAATCTGATTTCTATCTTTTCTTTTATCTCTGCCCCTCAGGGACCTGCTTCTTGTTGTAGAGTTAAAGTATGTAAAAGAGAAAATATGAATAATTCAAGGTTTATGCACAGCCTGGCTCAATTGTCCGGAGTTTGGAATATGACCAGGCAGGTCTGCACACCATGAACATTTCAAATAGGTGTTCATCAACAATCTAACATTGTTAGTCAGGTTAAAATAAAAACAGGTCCATTTGGTTCAACCAATAGAAAATAAGTAAATAAATGCATAGAATCAATAAAAAACCTCCAGATACAGAATCCTACAATATATCCACAGCTGATCCAGAAGAAGGCAAAAAAAACCTCTATACCAGGGATATGCAATTAGCGGACCTCCAGATGTTGCAAAACTACAAGTCCCATCATGCCCCTACCTCTGGGTGTCATGTTTGTGGCTGTCAGAGTCTTGCTATGCCTCATGGGACTTGTAGTTCTGCAACAGCTGGAGATCCGCTAATTGCATATCCCTGCTCTATACCATCATGGTCCAATGTTCTCCAAAGAGAAAAAAATAAATTCCTTCCTGATCCTTCAGAAGGCAAATTGAATTCCATGGATCATGAATATCTGGGGTTATTACCTATAACGTTTAGGATTGATAGTTATTAATATTCATAAGTTAATAGCAAAACACTTGGTTGGTTTAACTCCAAGGGGTATTATCCCATAATCTGAAAGATTAAAGGAGAACTATAGGCAACACTTTTTTTTTTTTCATTTGGGATAGAGTAAGGGGGGGTTATAACCGCTGTCGGTATTCTTTTTGTCACCTGTGTCCCATGAGGGAGATTTACATTCACTTCCTGTCCCATAGCCAAAACAGGAATAGAGATGAAATCCTTGCCCATTAAAGTGGAAGTAAACCCTGCAATGTTTTTTTGCCATGGAAGCTTCTATCTTGGCTTCTGTTTAATCTTCAACTTCCATGATGCTGCACATGTGATCAGTTGACACCAGCCATTGGATGGTTTGACAGTTTGGTTGAGAGCACAACCAATGTGACAGTTAGGGTTTTCACACCAGCGGATCCATCCGTTTATCCCCGCTGAGCCGGCGGATGATAGGACAGACTCTGCACTCCGTGCAGAGACTGTCCTGCCACAGCTCCATTCTCCTCTATGGAAAATCGGATGAACACGGACCGTCTGTCTGTGTTCATCCGATCCGATCCGCCAGACGGATGGAAAATAGGGTTTCCATCCATCTGCTTTTGGCGGATCGGGTGTCAGCGGATATGTCACCGCTGACATCCATCGCTCCATAGAGAGCAATGGAGCGTCCGTTCGGGTCCGCCTGAAAAACTGACAGGCAGACCCAAATGATCCGCCCGTGTGAAAGGGGCCTTAGAGTTCCCAGCACAAGCCGGGAAAGTAACTGTTTTTTTTAAACTGTTAGAATCGATGAGTTTACTTCCACTTTAAAGCGGAGTCCTGGCCACAAAATTTCTTTTTTTTTTTGCTGGCATCCACCTAGTTAGTATTCATTACACAAATAAAGCAATTGATAGCTTTAAATCCAGGTAGTCTTCCTATTTATTTTGTACTCACATTGCTGATTTTTTCTTTACTGGGAGTTCCCATCTTAGCTGTGGGCATGTGAAGCCCACTTGCACCCTCCTCGAGTCTTTTCCTGGATAAAGTGCATGCTGGGTAACCAGCATGCACCTCTCAATCTCGAGTGTATGTCTCGTTACCATAACAATGAGCAGCGACGGAGGAAGGTCCTGCCCCCGTTGATATGGCAACATATATAACATGTCTCTCCCCCACAAAATCACATCATTTCCTGTCTGGAAATAACACGATTTTACAGCTCAGGGATGCCCACTGACTCATGGGAAATGATGACTCACATCTCCTATGAGCCCAGGTGAGGCAGGAAGTGATGTGGAGTGCCGCGGATCAGGAAGTGGAAGATTACAGAGCACATAGCAACAGGGCACTTATGGTGAATATGCATTTTTTTTCCCAAAGGTGATTTATCATTTATAGAGGATTTGAAATATATAAATATGTATTTGTGGGTGGAACTCCGCTTTAAGGGAATCTCTTGGGAACCCCCAGATCACCAGAACTAGTGTCCCCATTGGAAGATTTTCCCTTTATTATTTTTGTGGGGACAGCCCAAAATTTGGGATTTTCTTTCACTTCCATTTTCAATGATAATGGTAAACAGGACAAATAGAGAGGGAGAATCTCCTTCCAAATGTTTAGTTTTTTTTAAATTTTGCCTTTTGTTAAACTTTAAACCTTAAAAAAAAACCCTGTCAGGTCCCTAATCAAATGCAAATAGAATAAAAGAATAAGTAGTATAATCAGCCTACCCTCCCTCCATTTCAGAGCTGCAGCCCTCAGAAGTCTCTTTGGCATTTTAGGTAGTGCTGGATGCCCCCTGCTGCCTGCTGTGGTTCCATCCACAAACCCCGATATCCATGCTGTGTCCAGAATACTCATTGCATTTTGTTTCAGGACCTGCCACTTCCTCTTTGAAATATATGTATAACTTCATTTGGCAAGATATCTAATAATCATTAATATATTAATGTAAAGTTATTCACAATATTTTTAAATCTGCAGCTTTCACTAAACATGACCTGGTGATCCTGCTGTAAAGGTCCTTATTCGCACACTTCCATATATAGAATGACAATGCTCTGTCAGTGCCATCCAGAGTTGTCACCCTGTCACATGCTGTAAGGGACTATGCACATTGCACTGATAAGTTTCACCATTATGACTATCAGGCTTGTCCTGAGCAATGATAAGCAACCGCCTGCAGAAGAAAATCCATGAGGACTAAAATGCAAAAGGTAAAAAGATAAATGAAAGCAGCATTAAACCCAACAACAAACATATATTACATTGCCGCTTATCAATTCTTAGATATGGTGGCTGCATTCGTTTTCTTTTTTAGGCTTTCTTTCTTTTCTTTTAAGCTGATGATACAGCCAGTAAATATGTTGTTTTTCAACAGAACAAGCTTTCCTGCAGAGGTAGCAGCTACTGGGATGATACAAGCCATTTATAGCGGTAGTAAACTCTGTTTTACCACTTATACCTACAGGTAAGCTTATAATAAGGCTTACCTGTAGGTACTGTGAATATCTCCTAAACTTGCACTGAGTGCATCCAGCCAGTGACATCTCCGGTGCATGCACTCTGAAGGTCCGGCATACTGTGTCTGACCTTAGGAGCCCATGCCGTAAATGATGGCTTCCGCGCTCATCGTCAGCTATCCATGTAGCCGTAGGATGCAAACGCAGAAGGGAGACTGGGTGAAGATGGAAGCCCTCTCAGCGGTGACAGCGTGGCGCTGGTAGGCTTTGTTTTAAGATAAGTCTCTCATAATGTGCTAGTATGTGAGGCATATTAGCACATTATGACATTGCTGTGCATGGGATCTTTTTTTCTTTATCTTCAACTGCTGTTTCCCACCACTTTAACACTGACATGAGTTTTTATAGTGGTTAGCTTTTATGTATTTATGTAAAACCTTTTCCCAAATGGAAAAAAAACTGTTTGCTACAACTGCTTATTTATTTATTTCAGGTACTTATATAGCGCTGTCAATTTAAGCAGCGCTTTACATATACATTGTACATTCACATCAGTCCCTACCCTCAAGGAGCTTACAATCTAAGATCCCTAACTCACATTCATACACATACTAGGGCCAATTTAGACAGGATCTAATTAACCTACCAGCATGTCTATGGAGTGTGGGAGGAAACCGGAGTACCCACACAGGCACAGGGAGAACTTGCAAACTCCAGGCAGGTAGTGTCGTGGTTGGGATTCGAACCAGCAACACTTTTCCTGCCAGGAGAAAGTGCTATCCCCTACACCACTGTGCCGCTTATAAAGTATTAGCTGGAGTTTGGCTTCAACTTGTTAATGTATATAAATATGCTAGTCCATCTAACACTCCCCTCCCCCCAGACTGACAATACTTCAGTCCAAATGTTCCCCTGTGCTTCTTCATCCAGAGTGGGGTCCCTCTAATACAGGAGATGTGTTACTGGACAGATAACCAGGTGAAAACAGAGGGAATAAAGCCTAAAAACTGAAAACGAATGCAGGTAGAAAGAAACCTGAATTAAAGCAGCAGTAAACCCAACCCCCCATAAAAAGTGGCTGTGATAAACTATGCAACAAGTCTAGCTGAATGTGGTTACCTTCCACTAGCTATACCATGACCTGGATAAATGAGAACGTTCTCAGACTCCAAACATTTTTAAAGCGGTTGTAAAAAAATAAAAAAATAAAAAAAAAAAAAACTTGTAAGACAAAGGCATAATGAGCTAGTATGCACTGCATACTAGCTCATTATGAAATACTTACCTTTGAACGAAGCCCCCTCAGTGGCTGAATATCCCCTGAGGGGGCTGACATATTCCCCCGGCAGTACTTCCGGGTTCGCGGGCTCTGGCGCTGTGAGTGGCTGGAGCCGCAATGACTTCACTCCCGCGCAGGCGTGCGGGAGCCCTTGGTTTCGGCATGATATGCCGGACCTTGAGAGCACATGCACTGCTAATGTCAGCAGTTGCATGCAGGGTGAATATCTATTAAATGGTGTAGGTATAGGACATATTAATTCTACCTACAGGTAAGTCTTATTATAGGGGTACCTGTAGTTAAGGATCACAAAGCGGGATATAGAACCGCTTTAACCCTTTATGCTAGAGACCTAGCAGATAGCAGACAAGCTTTTCATGACATGGATTTATCTGCCCCTACTCTGGTTTTGGGAGCCTTGTATTATCTCTGCTGTACCAGGGAAGTCTCAGGGGTCACAACCACATAGCTGGGAACATCGCTACGCACAACATGCCTGCTTCTACCTCCCATTGATTGCAGGCTGTTTAATCCCCTAAGGAATAAAGCCGCTGTGTAACTGATCATAGTTGCAGGAAGGCCTCTGATCATTCAGAGATCAAAGAAGAAGCCATGGCAATAAGTAGAATGTCAGTGCACATCAGAAAACCAGAGCATGCACAGCAGGGGGTTTCTGCTACCAATTCTCATATTGGTTTAGGTCTTCCTGAGCTAAGGTTGGGAGGGGGGACACACATCAGACTGTGGAGGTGCATAGGCTGCACATTGGGGTCTTATATATATGAAATAGTACTTCTCAGGTACAGAATAAAAGTTCATCCAGTCAACCATACATATAAGGCATTTCAGCACCTTGGACAGCACTATGCATATAAGGAATTTTGGCACCTTGGACAGCGCTATGCATATAATTAAAGTGGAGTTCCGCCCTCATACTTTTTTTTTCTTGCATCCCCTCGGTCTATATAATTAAATTGCATAAAAGTATTGCTATATTTAACCACTTGACCACTGGGCACTTAAACCCCCTTCCTAACCAGACCAATTTTCAGCTTTCAATGCTCTCACATTTTGAATGACAATTAATCAGTCATACTACACTGTACCCATATGAAATTTTCTTCCTTTTTTTCACACAAATAGAGCTTTCTTTTGGTGGTATTTAATCACCATTGGGGTGTTTATTTTTTGAGCAATAAATGGAAAAATACCGACAATTTTGTAAAAAAATGCATTTTTCTTTATTTCTGTTATAACATTTTGCAAATTAGTAATTTTTCTTCATAAATTTTGGCCAAAATTTATACTGCTATATATCTTTGGTAAAAATAACCCAAATTAGTGTATATTATTTGGTCTTTGTGAAAGTTATAGAGTCTACAATCTATGGTGCCAATCACTGAAAATTTATCACACCTGATGCACTGATGGCCTATCTCATTTCTTGAGGCCCTAACAAGACAGAAAAGTACAAATACCCACCCACATGACCCCTTTTTGGAAAGTAGACAGTCCAACGTCTTTAGTAAGAGGCATGGCGAGTTTGTTGAAGTTGTCATTTTTTCCCACAATTCTTTGCAAAATGAAGATTTTTTTTTCAGTTTTTTTTCCCACAAAATTGTCATATTAACAGGTTATTTCTCACACCCAGCATATGCATACCACCAATTACACCCCAAAACACATTCTACTACTCCTCCTGAGTATGGCGATACCACATGTGTGAGACTTTTACACAGCCTGGCCACATACAGAGGCCTAACAAGCAGGGAGCGCCATCAGACCTTCTAAGCACATAAATTACACATATAATTTCCTGACTACCTCTTGCACTTTTGAAGGTCCTGGAGCACCAGGGCAATGGAAACACCCAAAAATGACCCCATTTTGGAAAGTAAACACCCCAACGTATATTCTATGAGGCATAATGAGTCTTTTGAATGGTTCATTTTTTCCACAAGTTTTTGGAAAATGTAGAAAGAAAATGAAAATGCATTTTTTTTTTACACAAGGTTGTCTATTTATACAATATTTCTAACACACAGTATGTACCCAGCAAAAATGTCACCTTAAAATATATTCTACTACTTGTCCCGAGTATGGCGATACCACATATGTGACACTTTTACACAGCCTGACCACATACAGAGGCCCAGCATGCAGGGTGCACTATCAGGCATTCTAGGGACATACATTTCAAATCTAATTTGACTACCTATTACATTATTGTGAGGCACTGTGGTGGAACTGATGGGCACTGTAGTGGCACTGATGGGCACTGTAGTGGCACTGATGGGTGCTGTAGTAGCATGGATGTGTCATGGATGAGAACTGACTCATGGGTGAGCACAGATGGATGGCAGAGCACGGATGCATGTCTGAGCATGGATGCATGGGTGAGCACGAATGCATGGGTGAGCACGGATGGATGGGTGAGCACGAATGGATGGGTGAGCATGGATGCAAGGGTGAGCACGGATGGATGGCGGAGCATGGATGCATGGGTGAACACGGATGTATGGGTGAACACGGATGAGGCTGGATGGGTGAGCACAGATGAGGCTGCATGGGTGAGCAGGATTGGATTGGTGAGCATGGATGCATGGGTGAGCATGGCTGGATGGGTGAGCACGGATGATGGATGAGTGAGCACGGATGGGTGAGCATGGATGCATGGGTGACGGATGAGTGAGCACGGATGGGTGAGCACGGATGCATAGGTGACAGATGCGTGAGCAGGGATGGGTGAGCACGGATGCATTGGTGACAGATGAGTGAGCACGGATGGGTGAGCATGGGTGACGGATGAGTGAGCACTGATGCATGGGTGACGGATGGGTGAGCATGGATGGGTGGGCATGGATGCATGGGTGACGGATGGGTGAGCACGGATGCATGGGTGACGAATGGGGGAGCACGGATGGGTGAGCACGTGGGTAGGCACGAGTGAGTAAGCAGTGGGTACGTAGGCACGAGTGGGTAGGCAGTGGGTACGT
>BLSH010505473.1:382628-407071 GCA_018402905.1 Glandirana rugosa
ACCGACATCCTTTCAGTACCTTTCGGGGTCTCCCGACGTTTTCCTTCATTTTACCCCCATTCCCATCCCGTTCAGGCACAGTAGATACTAGCAATGCGCTGTTCAAATACAAACTTTTTTAATCTTCCTATGACACCAATTGGGATACATAGGTCATAACAGCAGCTGCAATAAACCCACATAAAACACTACCATGTTTTTTTGAATAGGCCTCAATACAAAAAAAAAAGACCATGTTGGCTACCTCCTACTCCTCTACCACCGCCACTTCCACGGTCACGGCCTAGTCAACCTCTAGACTCCTACTCCACATCCACCCCCCTTCCCATTTTTTAAATGTGATTTTAATTTATTTTCCCTCTCCCCATTTTTTGTAGGGCACTTGCCCTACCCTTACCCCCATTTTACTTCCTTTTGCAGCCCTCTGGGGCTTTCCATGACTTTCCTACAGCCATTTTTGTGCCTAAAAGTTCGGGTCCCCATTGATTTCAATGGGGTTCATTGTCCGTGCGATCGTTCGGGTTCCGTCCGGACCCGGACCCGGACTTTCTCCCGAAGTTCGGACGGACCAGCAGAACCCGAACATCCAGGTGTTCGCTCAACTCTAGTCAAGATAAAACATTCAGGGGAGGTTGAAACAGCGTCCTGTGTAAATAGGCATAATTGAGACCTACACTAACTTAGTGCTCATCATATTTGCCTTCACAGCCGGCAGTCTTCTAGCAACCAGTGATGCTGCAGTGGATAGAGCCTGATGGGGAAGCTGGTTGACAGCCGGCAGTGGATGAATTCTATAGCCAATAGCAAGTTGTCTTTTGGATAAGGATCCATTCACTGCCAGCTGTCAATCCCTGATGGGGAATTGGTGTCGGCAAATCCCCATCAGGCTCCGTCACCCCAGGTACAGAGCTAGCCACCTGTCTGACAAATGCAGGAAGCACAGTTGCACTGAGGGTGAAATATCTGTATGTGCACCCTTACACTCAGGGCAGGTCTCAGATTCATGTCTACATGAATTCATGTGCCACCTCATCCCTTTAAAACCGAACACATATTAATTACACAGGTTCTCTGGCTGATTAAGGGGTTAATTAAACTCACTTGGAGCCTTATCTGCTTTCATTTGGCCTCAGAAACGGTGTAATTCATGTGTGTTCGGGTTTAAAGGGATGAGGTGGCAACCCCATCTTAGACATTCCCTGAAAGATTCTTCAAAGAAACTCTTCAGTGTAACTCCCTACACAGCCCAATCATTGTGGTTCTGTAGCAAAAGACCTTGATGTAGGTTGTGAGAAAGAATGAAATAAGCGGGAGGGGGCTTCAATGCTAACACTTTCTACAGGAATTACAACCTGTTGCCAGATCAACAACAATCTTCCAATAAGATTGAATGTGCATTGAACATATTGTATACATTTTTGAGCAGACATCCAAAACCCAGCGCTTGCTGCTGGGCACCACCATCATGGATGTCATGTCAGAAGTTCAGGGCTGTCACCAAAGTGACACTCCACAGACTTTCTCAACCTTTTTAACTTAGAGGAACTCTTGAAATAACTTACTGGTCTCAAGGAACTTTTACTTATTATTACTCATGGTACAGGTTTGATGGTCACTAGAAAGCTTGTTCCTTACACTTGTAGTGAAGGGGAAGAATCCCCCCTTACAGATAGCTAAAAAGATCACTGCTGTCAGTGGTTACTTTTTTAAAGAGCGGACATTGCTGATTGCGCAAGGAACTCCTAGCAACCTCTGGAGTAGGGTTTCTCAACCAGGTTTCCATTAAACCCTTGGGTTCCTTTAAAGGTTACTAGGGGTTCCTTGAGCAATGAGCAATTCACTGATACCATTGATTTTTTTAGTTATCTGTAAAGAGGTAATTCTTCCCAAGGATAAGAAACATTCTTCCTGCTGATCATCACACTAATGTATCATGAGTTGTAGATATAGTATATTGTAACAGGGTTTCCCCGAGGCCAGAAAGATATTTCAAGGGTTCCTTTGTGTTGAAAAGGTTGAGAAAGGCTGCTCTAGAGGAACCCTGGGGCTTCATGGAAATGATGGTTGAGAAAGATTGCTCTATGGTATTCCCCTTCACTCCTCCCCCAGCATCTCTTTAAATGGTTATGTAGGGAAGTTGGGGGCCGAGGAGCTGGGCCAACATGGAAAATAATTGGACATTCCTAGAAGAAGAGAGGGCTATGGCATGCAAGGAAGAAGATAGTTGTGTTAGGGAATAGACTCTTCCTAAAATAATCAACTTTTCACAGTTCAAAGGCACATTTCAAGTGAAGAACAAATCTTTTAAGGAAAGAGGAAAATAAGCAAGCAAGCATTTAAAATACTTGATTTTCCAGTGCTTTTACCTGCAGTATGTTCAGTTAGTCACAGGGTCTCTTTAAAATCTTAAATCACTTTTCCATTGAAACAGCATATTTGCTTAAAGAGTACAGGTATTCATTTCTAATATGCAAACTGAATTAATGAAGGTATCACTTTAAAGAGATATCCATTGTGATTCATGAATGTGTTTTCTGCAATGGCTAAAGCGAAATGTAACATTGTGTTTGAGTTTAGCGGACGAACCCTTCCTCCTCCTGGCTGACCACCATGAAATAAGAAGAATGAGCACAGATGGATCCAATTACACAATGCTGAAGCAGGTTAGAGGTTTCACAGTGTACATATTACCATTTTACCACCGCAAAGGCATTTCCATGCTGCTTTATTGTATTAAAGGTTTTGTATTGCTCCATTTACATTACCAGTCTTGCACTAGGGGGTCCTTCAAAGTACCATTGTATCGTGTGTACAGAGAAGTTGGTCCAACAAGTTGTATTGTGCAAAACATGCATGCTCAGAAGTCAGGAACGGCCAGACACAAATGACATGCACCTGAACTTTCTCTTTATACGTTCATAACACGTCACTACCTTCAGCTTGGTCGTACGATCGTGTAGTGCATGCCAGTATGCTAGATACAACAGCCAACATACAATTTGAGCTGTTCGGTAGTATGACCATTGTACCGTGTGTACGAGGCTTTAGAGATTTCCTTTTACTTCCTGTTGCTTTACTGGCACAGTAAGTAAAAGGAAAATATCCGGAAGGAGGTACAGACAAAAAAAGAAAAAAAAGTAGTTTTAACCCACCACAAAAACATACCATTTTTTTTCATTATATGTCCTGTTGCCTGTCTCTGCCCCCATCATCAGACAATGCTGTCATTTTGCGTTGGACCGCCTGACCCTTCAAATCCAGTTAGACTCCTAACCTTTGTTAAGGATTCTCATCCAAGATTGTTTTAAAAAATCTACTATATATAAAAAATATATATTACATATATGAATGGTTGTTTAATTGTATTGGTTAGACCAGCCTTTCCCAAACATTTTAACATGGAAGAACCCTTGATATAACATTCAGGTATTAGGAAACCCCTGGCAATTATTATTATAGCCACAGCTCAGGGCACATTGGCATGGTGGTCAGTGGGTAGAATACTCCTTTATTGGTGTTCAGTGGGGAGAATGTCCCTTGATTGGTGATCATTGGGGAGAATGCCCCTTAATTGGTGGTCAGGGGGAGAAAGCCCCTTAATTGAAGGTCAGTGGGGAGAATGTCCCTTAACTGGTGGTCGGTCAGGAGAATGTCCCTTAATTGGTGGTCAGTGGGGAGAATGAGCAGTGGGGAGAATGTCCTTAGATTGATGGTCATTGGGGAGAATGTCCCTTAATTGGTGGTCAGGGGGAGAATGCCCCTTAATTGGTGGTCAGTCGGGAGAATGTCCCTTAATTGGTGGTCATTGGGAAGAATTTTCCTTTGATTGGTGGTCATTAGGGAGAATGTCCCTCAATTGATGGTCGGGGGGGAATGCTCCTTAATTGGTGGTAAGTGGGGAGAATGTCTCTTAATTGGTGGTCAGTGGGGAGAATGTCCCTTAGTTGGTAGTCAATGGGGGGAACGCCTCTTAATTGGTGCTCAGTGGGGAGAAGGCCCCTAATTGGTGGTCAGTGGGGAGAATGTCTCTTAATTGGTAGTCATTGGGGAGAATGTCCCTTAATTGGTGGTCAGGGGGGGGAATGTCTCTTAATTGGTAGTCAGTGGGTAGAATGTCCCTTAATTGGTGATCAGTGGGAGAATGCCCCTTAATTGGTGATCAGTGGGAAAATGCCCCTTAATTGGTGGTCAGTAGGGGGGTGCCCCTTAATTGGTGGTCAGTGGGGAGAATGTCCCCTTAAAGATAGCAGAAAAGATCATTGGTGTCAGTGGTAACTTAACTGAGAGGCAAAAACTTCTCAGTGCTCAATGAACCTCTAGTAACCTCTGGAGGAATCTTGGGGTTCCATGGACCCCTGATTGAAAAAGGCTGGGTTAGACTGTCCACAAGCTTAATATAATGCTATACTGTAAGCTAAAAAGTTGTTCTATTGAAATAAAGGTGCAATTGTGCCACTTTATTAAAATTATGTTTCCATTGTAAATGATTATTAAATTATTAAAGAGGACAGCATACTAAAAGGACTGTGTAAAAGTTCCAGTTTTATAGTTTATCTGGAAACATCGGCCTGTTGCAAGGATCACTTTGAAGAATAAAACAATTCAACATTTCTTATCTTTGACCTGAAATAGGACATTTCTTAAGAGCACTATTCTATGTCTCTGGATAGTCAAACTCAGTTGACTAACTCCCTTAATAGATTTAGCATTATTTTAGTACAAATCATATTAATTACTGTACCAGAAAATTGTATAGCTGGAAATAATTATAGTAGTAATTTTTTTTAAAGTCCTCCTTACTAAAAATGTTCTTTTAGAATGATTAATGTAAAAATATGTAACATTGTAAAGGCCTAATTTTATTCCATTGACCTTGGATGTGTCCGTTTGTGATGTGTAATATCTGCTCCTTATCATGTTCTATCTGTATGACTGTGCCCTTCCAGTAATTGGCAGCTTAACAACATTATCAGAATGATTGTATTCTTTGTCAGGGATTAAACAATGCAATTGCAATGGAC
This sequence comes from Glandirana rugosa, assembly GCA_018402905.1. Taxonomy (NCBI): domain Eukaryota; kingdom Metazoa; phylum Chordata; class Amphibia; order Anura; family Ranidae; genus Glandirana; species Glandirana rugosa. Next base: position 387,650 of record BLSH010505473.1, read on the forward strand.
TTTGATTACAGAGAAGAGGTTGTGTATTGGATTGATTCCAGCAGATCCAATGGAAGTCGCGTTAATCGGATGTTCATCAATGGGAGTGATGTAAAGGTAAGATAAATCTATATATATATATATATATATATATATATATATACACACACACACTATATTACCAATTGTATTGGGACACCTGCCTTTACAGTATTCAATATTGAGTTAGCCCACCCTTTGCAGCTATAACAGATTCAGCTCTTCTTCCACTCTATCCAAAAGTAAAAAAACACGTATTTTGTCTTTAGTTATAATTTAAGTAATAATCTTTTGAGTGTTGCATTCCTTGGACCTTATATTTGAGGCTGATTGATTGGGACAGCCTTGCTCTGCTTGGCACTCAGCCTTGGTGTGGTTCACCATCATCAGTTATGTTAATATATTTATATCAGCCTATTTTGATATACGCTATATTGTCAAAATTATTGGGACACCTGCCTTTACATGCACATGAACTTTAATGGCATCCCAGTCTTAGTCCGTAGGGTTCAATATTGAGTTGGCCACCCTTTGCAGCTATAACACTCCTAAACCTTGTGGACAGCCTTCCCAGAAGAGTTGAAGTTGCTATAGCTGCAAAGGGTGGGCCAACTATGGGCTAAGACTGGAATGCCATTACATTTCATGTACGTGTAAAGGCATGCGTCCCAATAGTTTCGGTAATATAGGGTATATATATATGCAGTACATATCCAATGAAAAACATAGATTGGTGTTTGTGCACTTATTAGAGGTAAGGGAACATTTTCCAATAGGGACACTTGCTCCTGTGAAAACTGTCTAAGAGGAAACCCCACTCTCTTTGTAGAAATTTCTTCTAACTTCATGTTATGTCTTTGGGACAAGTATTAAAGAAAAATCCTTCCACTGGAATAGAGACAGCAAACAATAAACTGACAGGGGATTTAACCTTTCCCTAGTGTTGCATCTTAAACTGACAATGCTCTTCCTGTTTTCCTCCTCTAGGTTGTACATAACACAGCAATACCCAATGCCCTAGCTGTGGATTGGATTGGAAAGAACCTTTACTGGTTTGATACAGAGAAGAGGGTCATTGAAGTGTCCAAGTTAACTGGCTTGTACCCTACCATCCTAGTTAGCAAAAAGATTAAATTCCTGAGAGATCTGTCCCTGGACCCACATAGCAGGTATGGTATTATTGGTAATTCTTGCACAGCAGTGTACACATTTTACCCCTCTGAACAGTTTTTGCTCAATTCATTAGGTTGTGTTTGTTTCCACAATTACCAGTTTAAAATTGTGTTAAATTAGAACTCCAACAGGTTTTATATTGAAGTTTAACACACCTAATGTTTGACCCAAAGTGAAACCTAATAAGTAGACAGAGGGGCTACATGAATAGGATGACAAAGAGGCACAGGAAAGGTTAACATGTAAAAAGTTAGCATCTAGAGAGGAGGTCTGACTGTGGTTTATGGTTAGATGGCTAGGAAGGATCTTCTGATGCAAGAACTGCGGGCTGCTGTGAGATTATTTGAGAAATGTCAAAAGATACCTTTTTGCCCTATTTTAATGCTAAATAATTAGGATTAAATGATACCTTTTGCTTGTTGTTAACAGTTAGACTTTTCATAAATCATTTGGTAGCATCTGGGGACAAGGTTAGAACATAGTAAAGCCGTTAGTAGTCACCCAAAGACCTCTCCTGGTAGCCATATTATTTATGGTGGCATGGGTCCATGTTTATGGTTATTTAAAAAAAATAATAGTTGGGCATGAAGGGCTTTAAAACCCAAGTTGCACAGTCCAAGTCTTCGTATTGGGTCAGATAATGGAGGGGGGGGGGGGGCAAAACTGATAAATCTGGTAAAACTGATAAAAGGAGGTAGAGAGAGAGACATCTATCCATAATCTGAACAATAATCCTTTAATATTTAAACCAGGAAACTACATTATTTAGAAGATCAATAGGTTATTAGGTAAGGTGTCCCTTTATTGATACGTTTTATGTTTCAACATTTTAAATAAGTTGCAGCCATTTGTGGAACCTGTACGTTTAAATAAAAAATAAATAAGATAATTAAATAACTCCAACTGAGCCCATGGTGCAAAAACGCATAAGCAGTGGTTACCTTTAGTTAAAATGTCAGATCCAATTCGTCAGCTGATTTAGATATACAGATAGCAAAGTTTTAGGCAAATCTCAATGCACCCTATTGGTTCTTTATTTTGAAAGGTGGTCTCACTGACCAACAAGGAAGCTTCACTGAAAAAGAGAGGCCTGGGAGGTGGGAGGGAATACAGCCAAGCTTGTGTTTTGAGTGAAAAGTCTCCATGTGCATGTTGGATCTCTTGCACCTCTTTCCACAACCTCTGGAAGTGCTAACAGAAAGTGTGTAAGGACTAGGAATGACATGAGTGTTACTTCTCATTCTTGAACAACTAGGACGCTGCAGATCTATGGAAGTACTGAGCTGACTGGTGTAGGATTAAGTATGGAAAGCCATGGATGCCAGGCCAGCAGACAGGAACATAGTCAAGATAGATGTTGACAGCAGAAATATAATTTGGTGTGCAGACAGATGTAGTTGGTGGTTCATGCCGGAGTCAGGATCAGGCAGCTGGTCAGAGTTAACTGGCAAATGGCAAAGTCAAAACTCAAAGCCTGGGTCAAGATCAGCAGGCAAAGGTCAAGAACAGGTTACATGGTAATCAAAGTTAGTAAGAGGAAGACAGAAATGCACATCAGGTCTCCGGTTTCAGGCCTAAGCTTAAGACCACCTAGTAATCTCTTCAGGCAGAGCTAAGCTCTATACAGGTCTTTGGGCTCCAACATACTGTAAGTTGTTGGGTATGCACACACATGTACTGTGATACGTCCATGTGCCCGCACTGGTTGATTGAATATTTCTGCCAAAAATAGTGTAAATCTTTCAAATCATTGTTCTTATATTGTAACTGCACAGTTATTCATGGTCATAATATATATTTTCCTATTAGTGTCTATTCAGTTTGAAATATTAAAAGACATTATGTACATTATAGACTCATTTAGGTTGGGGGTTGCCCAGAGGAATTTTTGGTTTACATGTTGGCTTTTCAGATCTTGCTTATGTGTAAAGACACACAGAGCACTGCTGCTGCCTACCATCAAATACAAATTCCAAGTAAACATACCAGGACATTATGGGGTTGATTTACCAAAACTGGAAAGTGCAAAATCTGGTGCAGCTGTGCATGGTAGTCAATAGGCTTCTAACTTCAGCTTGTTCAATTAAGCTTTGACAAACAAAAACTGGAAGCTGATTGATATCTGTGTAGAGCTGCACCATATTTTGCACTCTCCAGTTTTTCTAAATTGACCCCTATGGCTTTCCCTTAACTGTAGACCTTATATATTTATTGCCTCCAATCAGAGTAATCCTTAATGCACAGGCTGATTGCATATAGAATTCTTACAGAACACCTCCTGGTCTGTTTTCAGCTCAGGGAGCTTCAGAGGTTAATGGCCTGGCAATGAGGTGTCACCTATAATCCACTTTTCCTGCTGCAGATCATGCGTTTAGAACTGCACTTACTGAACCAAATTTGGACATGAATGGAAAGTGGCACAGCAGACTCAATTTAAACCTTCTTACACACTATGGGGCATAGACTGTGAAATATCCATTTCCATCAATATCAAACTGGGCTTGCTCTTTTTCCTTAACAAACGGTTTCTGTTTGCTAGATTGGTAAACGTATCTAGATTTATATTAACGAAATGGGCTTTTGAGCTTGTAAAGCCGAACATCCATTGCGCTGGAACATTAACTTTTTTCTTATTCCTGTAGACACTGTTGGGTTGATTACCTAAAGCAGTAGACCGTTCACCTAGCCTACTGGTATTTTATATGTGTAACAAGGTGCTGTGCTAAAAATTCTGAGAATCAAAAATGATGACAATATGATCACATAAATAAATACTGGAAAAAATAAATATAAATTCATATAAGTCCAGTAAAGTGACAGTGCCAAAAAGTGTAAAAAAAAGTGCACAAAATAAATGTCTCTTGATACAGTTCCAATAAAGTGACAAATCCAGAAAAGGGGAACATCCGGTGCAAAGGTGCAGAAAGTGATCCAATCCTGGAGATTGAGAGTGTCACAGCACAAGGAGAAGGTAGTGGTAAAGATGTATGCTTACCAGAGGACGTGGATCCACATAGCTCTACAGCTAGTGAATCAACCAGGCTTGCATGGGGATACCCCCAAAATGAATCCAAGGAAGCAGGGTTCAGGAACAGTGAAACCAGCATGTCCGGCCATATATCCTCAGGCAAGGAATCTTCTGGTATCCACAGCAACCATCAGGCAAATAGAGGATATATAAAAGGAAAAACAGCTCCACATAGCGTGACTTCCGATAGAAATGTATTTGAATAAAAAGGTGCACACTTACAGAAAACAAAATATGATCAAAATACAAAGCACATAGAACTGCGATAGTCACATAGTCCACACCCAACGTGTTTTGCCTGATAGGGCATCATCTGGGGCAACGAATACAAATGTATCCAAAGTTACCAATTATCCAAAATAATGAATACCGCATCCAAACTAATAGAATATGGGTCAGTTCACACCACATGCGGTCCAGTGTGTTTTTTATGCATCAAAAACGCATGGAAAGTAGGTTATATGGTTTTCAATGGCATAGTTCACACCAGTGCGGTCAGTTTCAGTGCGTTCCAGTTCAGAAAAGAAAAGTAGAACACGCTGCATTTTTTCTGCACTGAACTGTACTGGAACGCTGTAAAAAGCATCAAAACACACCAAAAATGCACTGGAACTCACATGTCCTTATTTAGGGTGAATAGAGAAAGAGGGGGAAAAATGCACCGGAACGCATCAAAAACGCACCGGAAAGCATGAAAAATGCACATGCAAAAAAGCATCCGGAATGCATTTTGGACTGAGTTTCCATGGTGTGAACTGGCCCTGTAACAAATTAAAATTTATCCAAAGTTCTGAATTATCGAAATAACGAATACCGCATCTATATATATGGAACATAACAAATTCAAATTTATCCAAAGTTACAAATTTATTTGAAATAATGAATATAGATCATAATGAATGATCCAAAAAAATAAAAAAAAGAACGTATTAAACGAAAAATAATTAATTTTTCGTCAGTGTCTAACTGATTCTTCCTGCCATTCAGTAATTGTCTGCTTTGTGGGAGGTATGAGGAGACAGCTGACTGAGAGTGTGCAGGAGCCTGGCATTGCACCCGCGACCTGCTGATCACGGGTGAAATGCCTTACACACTTCAGAATAAAAAATTATTAAATGCACATTTTTTTTTTACCTCCAAAAAGATGTGCATTTCTTATTAATATTTTTGTTTATAAAAAAGGCGATCTTAGTCTTTAAAGTATATACCTTATTGAAGTAGCAGAGCCCCTTTAAATATTTTTTAGCATATTTTTTATGTGTATGTTTGTATATTAAATAATACTGGACTCTGAAAATATCTTCACCAATAACCTTTAGCCACATTCTGAATGGAATCTGCTGGTTAGAATGAGTTAGCAAAAAATCAGATAGGATTTTCAGATTCTGCTTCCTACTAGTAAGCGCGTGCTGTGTGCTCCGCGTAGAATGCAGCATTCATGTAAACATGGCTGTGTTTATTAATTCTGTCTAGGTATCTGTACTGGATAGACTGCTGTGAATATCCACACGTGGGGCGTGTTGGGATGGATGGAACCAACCAAAGCGTTGTCATAGAAACGATGATTTCTAGGCCGACAGCCCTGACAATAGATTATGTCAACAAGCGGATCTACTGGGCCGATGAGAATCATATTGAATTCTCTGACATGAATGGGTTTCATCGTCACAAAGGTAAGTCGAGCGCTTTAACAAGAAAATTGAGTTGAGTTTTAGCCAGCATTTGCAAACAGTTTGAGGGTACATATATTTATGTTACATAAAAATGGTTGGTCACGGTGGCAATGTTAAATGATTTATTTTTTAATGGAAGCGCAGTTATCCTAGAAACCAATTCGAATTCTCCTTGGATCTTACAGTGAACATTGGTTGCTTTAGGTCAGGTCCTCATTATTTACTTAAATTAAAGTAATGTGAAAATACATTTTAGTGTAATATTGAGATGTGAAAAATACATTTTCATGTAAAATTGAATCCCGCTTTCTAAGGCTGCTTTCAGACTGATGCGGTGCAGTTTGAAAATGCCCCGGGTGCGTTCTGGAAGAGCACCAGGAGGAGTTTTGGTGCGCTTTTCATAAGCACTGCGAGACACAATGTAACTGTATGGGAAAGTGTAGCTAATAGGTTTTAAACACGTGGGTAAGCTGCGCAGTACCTGCGTTATGGTCAGATTGTGTCGCATCAGTCTGAAAGCAGCCTTACACATCAGTGCAGTCTTCACAGCAGCCAAACAAACCTTTTCAAAAGAAATCACCAACATTCTCTGTAGAAGAAGCCTTTAAATCACGAATGCATCATTGCACCCTGTATGAAAAATGAACTGCTATCCAACAAGACAACCTTCCTAAATTTAGCAAAATTTGGGCCCCCCAGACCACACATCTTTTGATCAAACACCCTTATCAATTTAAACTGTAAGACTTGAAGTATTTCTAGAACCCCCCCCCCCCCACACACACACACACATTCTTCCTTTTTCTCACCATCCTCCCACCCACATTCTTCCTCCTCTGTTATATCACCTCCCCACCTTTAGCCCTTTTTTAATTTCCCCCCACCCCTTTAAGGCCCTTTTGTCTACCCTTTTTTCTTTTATTGTTCCTGCTATATCCTCCCAAGACTAAATTTCACATACAGAGGGGTTGATTTACTAAAACTGAAGATTGCAAAGTCTGGTGCAGCTGTGCAAAGAAACCAATCTGCTTTCAGTTTTTGGCAAAGCTTAAAGCGGAGTTCCACCCAAAAGTGGAACCTCCACTTATCTGCTCCCCCCCCCCGTGCCACATTTGGCACCTTTCAGGGGGGAGGGGGGAATGGGTTACCTTTCCCCATTTCCAGGAGGCGGCGCTGTCCCTCAGAAGTCTGGCCCCCCTCCTCCTTCCTCTGCCACCTGTTAGAAAGTGCAGTGCACTTCACCCATGCGCAGTAGGGAACTGGCTGTGAAGCCGAAAGGTTTCCCTTAGAATGAATGGTGGGGGCAGCACCTGAGAGCTAATCCAAAAATTGGCCGGGGTGCCGACATTGCAGGAACCCTGGACAGGTAAGTGTCCTAATATTAGAAGTCAGCCATTACAGTATTTGTAGCTGCTGACTTTTAATTTTTATTTTTTTTTTTTAATTTGTGTTTATTGAGAAATTAAGGATTCAAGAGAACGACAATGCATATGTTAAGGCGTATATAAAACTCTCATGTCATTCCAGAATAGAATAGTTACACATATAGCAGGTATATCACAATGGTTCCTTGAACAAAAACTTTTTTACCAGAAAAAGAAGAAAGAGTAGGGGTGGGTAAAGAAAGAGACTTTTAATTTTTTTGTGGGGGGGGGGGGGCAGAACTCTTTAAAGTGGTATTAAAGCATATTTTTTTTTTTTTAATAACAAACATCTTATACTTACCTGCTCTCTGCAGTGGTTTTGCACAGAGCAGCTAAGTTTTTCTTCTTCTCGGGTCCCCCACCGGAGCTCCTGGCTCCACCCCTTCAAGCAGTGCCCCCAGAGCCGCTTGCCCTGTGGGCACCACAACATGCTCCCTCCCGCTCCACTGCACTATGCGTCCATAAGACAAATAGAGTTGCAGCTCGACCGCACCACCAGCTCTCTCTTCGTGGGCTCACTGGCTGTGATTGACAGCAGTGAGAGCTAATGGACTCCCTCTGCTGTCTTGGCCAATGAGGAGGGAGAGTCCCGGTACAGCCGAGGTGACCATTGCTGGATCAGAGCAGAGGGAGCTCAGGTAAGGATTAGGGGAGCTGGGGGGGGGGGGGGGGGTCTGCTGCACATAGAAGTTTTTTTTACCTTCATGCATAGAATGCATGAAGGTAAAAAACCTTCAGCTTTAGAACCACTTTAATTGAACAAGCTGAAGTTAGAAGCTGATTGACTAACATGCACATCTGCATTATATTTTGGACTCTCCAGTTTTAGTAAATCAGCCCCATATTCTCTTAGCATTCCATATCGACTTATATCCTATTATACGTATCATATCATGATATAAATTTATGAATATCATTACCTCCCCTGATTTCATTATCAATTCCATATCTTTGAAATAACCAAATTAGGAGTCTTATTCAAGTTTACGACCTCTATGAATCTACATGTGATGCTCACATATTGTTTCGTTATGCAATCTTCACTTTTTTCATGTTTGTATCTCCCTATAACTTCTGTTTTACATACTCATTTTTTATTTACTCAAATTTTGTACATCCTCTGCATAGGCACTATTGCTGTTAAATTTTTCTCTTGAAAAAGTCCATCTAGTTCAACAGAATAAATAAAACTAAATTGAATAAATAAATAGAAACCTCCATTTACAGAATCCTATTCCTACAGCTGATAGAAAGGAAGGCAAAAAAAAACTTCCATAAACCATGGTCCAATTTGCTCCAGTGGGAGAAAAATAGATTCCTTCCCAATCCCCCAGAAGGCAATTTAGATGTTCCCTGGATCAACAATTGTTGGTGTTATCGCCTATTAATGTTGTTATCGAGTTGTATTTTGTAAACTTAGGAATGCATCCAATCTACTGAACTGGCAAGAACCAGTACTTTAAGGAGTCTTTTCTACATTTTCACAGTTCTTATTGGGAAGAAGCCTTTCCATATATGTAGATTAAATTTCTTTTCCCTCCAGACATGAAAAGTGCCACTTTGTCCTCTGTAATGACCTTCAACTGAATGACTCAATACCAAGTTCACTATATGGACCACTTATGTATTTGTACATGTTGATCATATCCTCCCTTAATCTCCTCTTCTCAAGAGAAAATAAATTCAGTTCAGCTAATCTTTCTTCATTACTGAGCTCCTCCATGTCTCTTATCAGTTTGGTTGCCCTTCTCTGTACTTGTGTTGTATGCACCCTTATCCTCAAACATACAAGCATGTCAATCTTCCATAAGTACTTTGCTCAGTGTCTTGAAATATACAATTTGCTCCCAGATGTATCAGCACCACATCATTAGCGCGAGAGGGCATAATCCATAGGTATTGATTGATTTTCCAATCCACTTGTAGAATTGCTTGTCAGCTGTAAATGTGTAAATTCCACAGAACTACACCATTAATGTAATACCACAGTAGCCATTTACAGTGTCAAACAGGCAGCCCCAATATTGATCTTGATGAGAAGGAGCAGTAATGAATGTCTGAGCAAACATCTATAGCTGGTTGTAGAACATCAAACATTCTGATCCGCAGTTGACTTTTGTGACTGTTATATTGATACATGAGATATTTATGTAAGGAGCGGTCTTATGTGTGATTAAAGGAGAATTCCAGGTATGGATATTTTTACATAGTTACATTTGTCTAGCTTGGACCAATGTAAATATGCATGTACCATACCCGTGGGATCCTTTAGAAGCTGGACATCACTGTAGTAGACACTGTTATTGCAGTGATCTCCACTAGCTTCTGGGTCCCATGCCGAGTGGCTGTCCTGATGCACTATGAACACATTGCCAGCTCACCGAGAGATCTTTTCCTGTGCTATACCCAAATTGCCAACCAGGTCTGTAAAGCAATCCTTATATAAAGCAAGGAAATAGGAAAAAACAAGGGAAGAGCTGCTCTGGAGTAAAACCTTCTTTTACTGAGGACACAACATAAAAGAAATCCAATGGACTCACATTTTCACATGTTTGTCACAAAGCTTGTGATCTGTGTAACACCGATCCACCCATCCCTGTTAAGTGGCTGCCATCGAATCCTCCAAGTGCAGACTGAGAAGACTGAGCTGGAGTGTATCTACAAGAGAAGATCATTGAATCCCAGACCAGCTGGCAGCACAGAGTGACCGCATGTGCAGGCTAGGGAAAGGCGTGCCCGATGTGGCTAGGGTTGCCATGGATACTGCAACGTGTTTCCGAGGGTGTAGTCTCTTTCTTCAAGCATGCGGCTCTTGTTGTTCTCCTTTCTTCTCTTGTGGATACTCTCCTGCTCAGTCTTCTCAGTCTGCATTTGGCGGAGTAGACGACAGCCACTTAGCATGGATGGATGGATCGATATTACATAAATCACAAGCTTTGTGACAGGCATGTGAGTGCGTTGGATTTCTTTTATGTTGTATAAAAAACCCACAATGCAGTGCTGCGCTATAAATATCAATCAATAATCAATATAGATATATATATAAAGACAATACAAAGTCGACTTAATAAATTAATAATCCATATGTAAAAAATCAATAATCCATGTGACAAAATATAAATATAAATTTATATTTTTATGTTTATATTTATATTATTTTTATATTTTTATTTATATTTATATTTTGTCACATGGATTATTGATTTTTTACATATAGATTATTAATTTATTAAGTAGACTTTTTATCATCTTTATATGTATCTATATTGATTATTGATTGATATTTATTGTGCAGTGCTGCTTTTTGTTTTTTTATATTGCATTTAAGGGGAATGAGAACACTTTTCAGTGACAGCGGCTATTGCTATTTATTAATATTTTTTGCACTTTATTTTTACATTATTTATATTTGATTGCACAGATTGATATTTGTTTTATTTATTTTATGTTGTACCCTCAATAAAAGAAGGTTTGACACCAGGGGGGTTCTTTGTTTAATTCCTATTCAATTGCCAGCTTAGCAGGGGCATCATTCAGGTATTGCTTTGCATTTTCTCAATGAATGCAAAGCATTTTCTAATTGGACAAGCTGGAGAGAGGGAGGTCATCACCTCGCCTCTCCACCTTGTCCAATCATATAATACTTTGCATTCACTGAAAGAGTGCAAAGTGGTCTCTGAATGACACCCTTGCTAAGCTAGGTACCATGGGTAGCGTGGGCTGGTGATATAATTAACAAAGGTTTAAACATCCCTAGATAAAGTCTAAATACAGGAAGATTTTTTTAGTGGGATTTTTAGCTGTGCTTTTTAGCCTGCCTGAAGCGTTTTTTCCCCCATGAGGTCTAAAGCCCTGCATTGAACATGATGATGCTGAGGGACATTCCACTGTCAGAGGATTGCTGCCTGCTAGGGGAGCGGAGGACCATATAAGTTAAAGTGCATTTACTCTCCCCTAGACTAAACAAGCAGTTACCCTTTGCAGTGTAGCCCGCGATAACTAGTATTGTGAGCGTGCGTGCCGCCGGAGGCACGCTCGCACGCTCACTGTGTTCCAGGGGGGCCAGGTAGTGGGTAGGGTGGACTCGATCTCTGTTGGTTACCTGCGATGGCTCCCCCTGCAGTGAGAGAACGGAGGTCCGTGTATGTAAACACAGATCTCCCTTCTGACAGAGGGGGAAGGGATGTGATCTCAGACTTCCTGTATATGGGAGCCATGATCACTCCCCTCCCCCTGCCAGCCCAGCCCCCATACAGTTAGAACACACTGAGGGAACACAGTTAACCCTTAGAGCGCCCCCTCCAGGTTAACCCCTTCACTGCCGATGGTATTTACACAGTAATCAGTGCATTTTTATAGCACTGATCGCTGTATACATGCCAATGGTCCCAAAAAAGTGTCAAAAATGGTCTGGCATGGCCGCCACAATATTGCAGTACTGCTAAAAATCGCAGATCACCATCATTACTAATAAAAATTAAAAAAAAATTAAAACGCCAGAAATGAATTCTCATCATTCGTAAATGCGGCAACTTTTGTGCAAACCAATCAGTAAACGGCGATTTTTTTTTTTAACCAAAAATATGAGGAAGAATATAAATCGGCCAAAACTGATGAAAAAAAATGTTTTTATATACATTTTTTTGGATTTGTATTTTAGCAAAAAGTAAGAAAAATTGTTTTTTTTTTTGCAAAATTGTTGCTCTTTTTTTGTTTATAGCGGAGATCAGAAATGATGCAAAAGTGATCAATACCACCAAAAGAAAGCTCTGTTTGTGGGAAAAAAGGGACGCAAATTTTGTTTGGGTGCAATGTCGCACGAACGCGCAATTGTCAGTTAAAATGACACATTGCTGAATCACAAAAAGTGCTCTGGTCCTAAAGGGGGAAATCCTTCCGGGGCTGAAGTGGTTAAAGCTTTGCTCCAGACAGATATAAACAAACTCCATAAATGCAGCTCTGTATTCATTAATAAATGCAAGCAGTGTAAGTACCTGAATTTGACTTGTTATTAGAGTTGAGCGAACCCGAACTGTAAATTTCGGGTCCGTACCAAACTTTAGGGTGTCCGTGACCCGGACCCGAACCCGGACATTTGATCCCGCCTGTTGAATAGCTGCAGGGCAGCCAATCAACAAGCGTTTCACTGGTTTGCCCTTAGAAGCCATCACAGCCATGCCTACTAATGGCATGGCTGTGATTGGCCAGTGCATCATGTGACCTAGCCTCTTTATAAGCTGGAGTCACTTAGTACTGCATGTCCCATGCTCTCTGGCTAGTATAGGGAGAGGATGCTGCCAGCGCTGTGAGGGACAGATTGCAGATCTAATAACATCTCATCCTGCATTACAGAACAATCTGATTGTGGACTAGGTAGAGATTACTACTACTACTGCTTTTAGGGACAGATTGCAGATCTCATCCTGCATTACAGAACGATCTGACTAGACTAGGTAGAGTCTACTGCTTAGAGGGACAGATTATTGTTCTAAAATCATCGCCTACTCCTATAGGGTCAGGTTCCAGCTGTTGCTGTAAGGGACAGATTATTGTTCTAAAATCCTCCTCCACCAACGCCACTTCCACCTACACTGCCACGGTCACGGCCTAGTCAACCTCTAGGCTCCTACTCCATCCACCCCCCTTCCCATTTTTATTTGTTTTATTTGATTTTAAGTTATTTTCCCTTTCACCATTTTTTTGTAGGGCACTTGTCCTCCTCTTACCCCCATTTTACTTCCTTTTGCAGCCCTCTAGCACTTGCCAAGACTTTTTTACAGCCATTTTTGTGCCGAAAAGTTCGGGTCCCCATTGACTTCAAAGGGGTTCGGGGTCGGGGGTCAAGTTCGGTACCCAAACTTTATCGCAAAGTTCGGCCGGACCCGCCAAACCCGAACATCCAGGTGTTCGCTCAACTCTACTTGTTATCACTTCTTGTATAGCAGAGCTCAAACTGTGAAGGGGTAAAGCACCACAAAGAGCCAATCAGTTGTGCTGCGGTGCAAAAGCATGCTGATAGGAGGAGAGAGTAGTGTGACAGAAAGATGAACTTATCTGTCTGCTGCTTCTGCTTCACTGGCCAATCACAGGAAGGCGGAGGGACAAGACCTGTAAGTTTTGCTGAACTGCAGCAGAGACAAATGAGGTCTCCTGTCCTGCCAGGCGGGACTGTGTTTGCCAGAACTGTGTATAATTCAGGACTGGTTGAAATACAAATCATATGACAAATAAAAAAAAAAACATTATATGCATTGTATTTGTATTCAGCTATTAACCACTTAAGGACCGGAAGGATTTCCCACTTTAGGAACAGAGCACTTTTTGCGATTCGGCACAGCATCGCTTTAACTGACAATTGCGCGGTCGTACGTTGTACCCAAATTAAATTTGCGTCCTTTTTTTCCACAAATAGAGCTTTCTTTTGGTGGTATTTGATCACCTCTGCGTCATTTCTGATCAGCGCTATAAACAAAAAAAAGAGCGACAATTTTTCAAAGAAAACAAATTCTTACTTTGTGCTAAAATACAAATCCAAAAAAAAATTACAAAAACAAATGTATTCATCGGTTTTCACTGATTTATATTTTTCTTCATAATTTTGGTAAGAAAACCCACAATAAGCGTTTATTGATTGGTTTGCGCAAAACTTGCCGATTTTACAAACTATGAGAATTCATTTCTGGCGTTTTTTCCATTTTTTTTTCTTACTAGTAATGGCAGCGATCTGCGATTTTTGTCGGGACTTTGATATTGGGGCGGACGTGCCGGACATTTTTGACACTTTTTTGGGACCAATGACATTTATGCAGCGATCAGAAATTTAAATATCCACTGATTACTGTATAAATGTCATTGGCAGTGAAGGGGTTAACCTGCAGGGGGCATTGAAGTTCCCTAGGTTTGTTCTAACTGAGTGGGGGTTGGGCTGCCAGGGGCACCAGAGATCTAACTGATCCCAAGCACAGGAATCAGTAGATCTCCGACATGCCGCCTGACAGAGCGGGGAACTGCTGTGTTTACATTGGCAGTTTCCTGTTCTGGCTCTGTTCACAGATGATCGCAGGTTGCCGGTGGACATCGAGTCCACTCGACCCATCGCCCCGCTCAGGGAGCGTGCGGCGGGCTCGCCCCACCTAGCGTCGTGCCTGCAAGTGACGACTGTAAGCGGTGATTTGCGGGACAGAGCTACACTGTCGCCGCTTATAGTCATTACGCGGTCGGGAAGTGGTTAACTAAGGCCTCATACACACGGGCGTTTTTTGACGCCACATTTTTGGGCGTTTTTTACAGCTCTCCATCTTATTCAATGGCCCCCTAAAAACGCCAACGTTTTTGAGCAGTAGAAGGCGTTAGTGAGCTGTAACTAGAACGCGGGACCAGCGCGTTCCGAGGCTGTAGCGTTTTGGCGTTTTTGACGCTAAACCGGCAAATTGCTCACTAACGATCACTAACGCCGCACCGGCGTTTTTGACGCCGGCGTTTTCAGGTTAAAAAATTGCAGAGGAATCTTTTTATTTAAAAAAAAAAACGCCTATTGACACCGACGCTCATTAACACTCACTAATGCCGATGCAAAACGCAGAAAAAAATGCTGATTTTTCCCTGACGTTTTGCTAATTTTTTTTTCATACGCCTGTGTGTATGAGCCCTAAGTGTTCAGCTTAAAAGAGAAAAAAAATACATGGGAAATACATGTTGGTTGCCTTTGCAGAAAATACTAGCTGCCTGGCTGTTGTGCTAATGCTATGCATTTTGGATCCCTGACCTGGAACAAGTATGCAAACAAGGAATTACAGCCTTTCTGTAATGCTTATTTCTGGCATGGATGCTCCAGGTCTGCCCCAGTATTATTGGTCCCAGCTACAGGCAGGCAACCAGCACTTTTTTAGAAGGAAGTCAGCAAGTGATTATATATATATTTTCTTTTTCATATCAGGTGCGCTTTAAGCCAGCACTGCACACTACAGCCATTTACAAACATTATATGCAGCAAAGTGTAACACTTGTAACTTTGTTAGGCTACTGCTGTCAATTTAATTTGAATTAAGTAAAATTTCAATTGGCTGTCAGCATATGGGACCAAGAGATGTTCTTGTCTGCGGTCCCTCGGTCCTGGTAGCTCCTGTTTACACAACGGAGGTGCATTTGAAGCAGATGTTTTAAATGAATTGAACGGAGTCTGCTGAGACGCTGCAAATGTTATAAACCTGGAAAAAAAGTTTCAGTAATGACATTTCTAGTATAAATGAATATACACCACTTGCTAAAACAGTTGTGCCTGACAAAACTTTTTAGAAGTCACAAAGACACTAGATTTAAAAAAAGAAATAAAATCGGATTATGTTTTAAGGTTGAATGAATAAGTCTGCTTATATACTGATAGCCAACATATTTAAATGGCGCTGTCAATCCCGGTCAACCTCACCCTAGAGTCACTTAATATAATACAGAACATCCAATACCAGAGAAGCAAAAAGTCATTGACTTAAAATCCTGTATGTGACTAATTTACAAAACAGACGAGTTCTCCAGTGACAAGGAGGGTTTTATTTGTTCCAGCAAGCTGACTTTGTGCAATTTATGTAAGTTTGATTTTTATATATACAGTACATTGTACAGGCGGTCCCCAGGTTACACACAAGATAGGGACTGTAGGTTTGTTCTTAAGTTGAATTTGTTTGTAAGTCAGAACAGGTACATTTTTTAACCACTTCAGCCCCGGAAGGATTTCCAGCTTTAGGACCGGAGCCCTTTTTGCGATTCAGCGCTGCGTCGCTTTAACTGACAATTGCGTGGTTGTGCGACGTTGTACCCAAACAAAATTTGCGTCCTTTTTTTCCCACAAACAGAGCTTTCTTTTGGTGGTATTTGATCATCGCTGCGTTATTTCTGATCGCCGCTATAAACAAAAGAAGAGCGACAATTTTGCAAAAAAACCCAAATTTCTTACTTTTTCCTAAAATACAAATCCAAAAAAAAAATATAAAAAAACATTTTTTTTCACCGTTTTTGGCCGATTTATATTCTTCCTCATATTTGCGATAAAAAAAATCGCAATCGGCGTTTATTGATTGGTTTGCGCAAAAGTGGTCGCGTTTACGGATGATGAGAATTAATTTTTGGGGTTTTTAATTTTTTTTAATTTTTTACTAAAAATGGCGGCGATCTGCGATTTTTTGCGGTACTGCGATATTGCAGCGGACATGTCGGAACGTTTTGACACTTTTTTGGGACCATTGGCATTTATACAGCGATCAGTGCTATAAAAATGCACTGATTACTGTGTAAATGCCATTGGCAGTGAAGGGGTTAACCTGCAGGGGGCACGCTAAGGGTTAACTATGTTCCCTGGGCGTGTTCTAACTGTATGGGGGACTGCCTATCTGGGGAAGGGAAGTTATCACAGCCTTCACGTAAAGGAAGGCTGTGATCACAGCCCTTCCCCCTCACACAGAGCGGAGGTCCGTGTTTACATACACGGACCTCCGCTCATTCGCTTCGGGGGGCATCGCGGGTGGCCGGCGGCAATCGAAGCCGCCGCACCCGCTCCCTGGCCCCCCCTGGACACAGTGAGCGCGCGGGCGCGCCTCCGGCGGCGCGCGCGCGCTCACTATACACGTTCCCGCAGCCGCCGTCGTATGACAGCGATTTGCGGGAACGAGCCACTTTGCCGCCGTCAGATGCCGATCGGCGGTCGGCAAGTGGTTAAGTGTAGCTTCAGCCAAAAAAAATATTTTTAAGCTTTTTGGATAGCATAGGGAAGGGGTAACACCCCTGTAATGTTTGTTCTGCTGTCTATGTTTCTGTTCAGAAGATTTCACCCCACTTCCTGTCCCAATACTAATTGGATTTTGAAAATTTTGGGCTGTTGTGGAAACAAACCTTGGTGATAAAGCATCAGTGGAGACACATTTTTCCCATAATAACTCTTACAGGAGTGAATTTCCCTTCCTAGGGGGAGATTTCCTCTCACTTCCTGTTGTCTCCCCCTCCGTATATATTTATTTATATGCTTATCAATAAAACAAGAAAATGTTATTATTACATTAGCTCATACGGATTTGCTGGTATTCAATCTCCAATGGTCTGGAGTACCTACCATAGACAGGTTCTACATTAACTTTACCCCACTCCCCAGTACTTTAATATTTTATAGGTGGCTATTGATTTCCATTGTTTTACTTTTACTTCTTATTATAAAAGTGAGGGAATCGGCGCCCTATAAAAAGTATACCATAAACAAAATATAGTGTAAAACAACAACAAGGTCGCTGCCCCTTTTAATCCTAAGGTGACAGTAAATTAATAGTGAAAGTCAGGCGCAGACCTAATAATATAATGAAATGTTCACAAATACAGTCCAAAATAGAGTCCTTATAGCAACAATGGTTCATCCCACAACCAGTGCACAACAGAATTCTTCTAATCTCTTCTCTGTGACAATTTTCACCAATGTGCGGTTTTGGAATAGGTGGCAACTCACCAGATATTTTGACCCCCTTTTTACGGGAAGGTCAAAAAACGCCTCTGGAACCACTGTTCCTTTTAAAGGGATGGATCCACTCTCTTCACTCTCTTGGTTACCCTCTGAGTCCGCTAAATGAGGAAAAATGACTCCACCAGGGACAAGGATAAAAACTCCATTGTGTAGTATTTATTTCAAAATTTGAATAAAATCAACTAAAATCACACTCACATTTCCATGTGCCTGGTCCCGGCACTAGGTTGATCAGCGTGTAGCTCGTGAGCCTGTAAGGCAAACAGCTGATGTTTCAGAAAGTGCGTGCCAAACCGTCGTTCGTATGCCGCATGTCGTTCGCATACTATGTCCGGAAGTTCACGAAAGAACGTCTTCTATGTACGTTTCGCCGTCTTGGCGTCTTCAGGAAATGACCATGCGGCATATGAACGACGGTTTGGCACGCACTTTCTGAAACATCAGCTGTTTGCCTTACAGGCTCACGAGCTACACGCTGGTCAACCTAGTGCCGGGACCAAGAACATGGAAATGTGAGTGTGATTTTAGTTGATTTTATTTAAATTTTGAAATAAATACTACACAATGGAGTTTTTATCCTTGTCCCTGGTGGAGTAATTTTTCCTCATTTAGCGGACTCAGAGGGTAACCAAGAGAGTGAAGAGAGTGGATCCATCCCTTTAAAAGGAACAGTGGTTCCAGAGGCGTTTTTTGACCTTTACGTAAAAAGGGGGTCAAAATATCTGGTGAGTTGCCACCTATTCCAAAACCGCACATTGGGGAAAATTGTCACAAAGAAGAGATTAGAAGAATTCTGTTGTGCACTGGTTGTGGGATGAACCATTGTTGCTATAAGGACTCTATTTTGGACTGTATTTGTGAACATTTCATTATATTATTAGGTCTGCGCCTGACTTTCACTATTAATTTACTTTTACTTCTTACCTGCTCTTTTCATGTGATTGTATTACAATACCTTCCTTGGCTCTCTGTATTGTCAGACACGGACAGGATGATTTATTATTGCGGTTAAATAACCCTGCATACCATTGATCTTGTATGTTGGGCCTAATGATTTGATTCATACTTACAGTGCTGGCAGTGCTGGGACATCTGGTGCCCAGGGCGAAAATGGCAAAGTGTCCCCCCCTGTTTATAATGAAAGAGTTAGTGTATTTTAAAAAACAGTTTCTGCAATAAAACCCACAGCATTGGTGCCAGTTTACACAATAATGACCCGCAGCATAAATTGCATTTTCCATAATAATAACCCCCTGCATCAGTGCCAGTTTACACAATAATAACCCTTAGCTTTGGTGTTAGTAGCAGTAAGAATAACCCCTAGCATTGGTGTCAGTAGCAGCAATAATATCCCCCCCCCCCCCCATTGGTGTCAGACTCTGCATTAATAAAAGCCAGCATTGATGTCAGACTCTGCATTAATAAAACTCAGCATTGGTGTCAGACTCTGCATTAATAAAACTCAGCATTGGTGTCAGACTCTGCATTAATAAAACCCAGCATTGGTGTCAGGCTCTGCATTAATAAAACCCAGCACTGGTGTCAGGCTCTGCATTAATAAAACCCAGCATTGGTGTCAGGCTCTGCATTAATAAAACCCAGCATTGG
>BLSH010505473.1:411722-431464 GCA_018402905.1 Glandirana rugosa
CAAACGTGGGGGGGTTGGCGATAAATGGAGACGTGGGAGGTACACGTTAAGTGAAGACGTTGGGGGAGTAGGTGTTTAGTGTAGAAATGGGGACTAACGTCGTATACAAAAGTAAGGGCTGTGTGAATGCAAAGGTCAGAGCTAAGGAGGGGTGCAGAAGTGAGATGTGGATGGGGAATGCAGAGATAAGGGGTTGCAAATCTTAGCTATGGAAGAAGTGTGGAGAGGTGAGTTGTGAATGGAGTTTAGCTATAGTCAAGGGGTGCAGAGGTGAGCTGTGGACAGGGGTTAATTATGGCTGGGGGTGCAGAGGAGAGCTGCAATCAGGGGTAAAGATGTGATTTGTGGATGAGGGGGTTGCAGAAGTGAATTGCACATGGAGGGTGCAGAGGTAAATAGCGGTTGGGGGGGTGCAAACTTGAGGATGGGAGGTGCACTGTGAATGGGAGCGGCGGAGGTGAGCTTTGGATGGGAATGCAGAGATGAGCTGTGAATTTTGGGGTGCAGAGGTGAGCTTTGGACAAAGGTGCAGAGGAAAGATGTAGAGAGTGGGGTGCTGAGGTGAACTGTGAATGGGAGGAGCAGAGGTGAGCTTCAGATAGAGGTGTAGAGGTGAGCTTTGAATGGGGTAAGAGGTGAGTTGTGGACAGTGGAGTGCAGAGGTGAGCTGCAGCCGGGATGTGCAGAGGTCAGCTGTAGATGGGAGGTGCAAAGGTGAGGTGTAGTTCGGCATTGGGTCAGTTCCTGCACCTATTCTATGCCAAAAAAAGCCTTGTTAACTTGTATGTGGTTTTCTCAATTAAGGTGAACTCATTTGTCTTAAAGGGTCCCTGTTACACTGAAAGCTGCCAATTTCAAGTCACTAGACTTAACAAAATTCCTTTTTTGAAAGGCTGTACATTTGAGTCCAGCACCTCACTTCCACCTCTTATGGCTTTCTAATGCCTCGTACACACGGTTCGACAATCACATACAACAGGTTGTACGAACGACTGTTGTATGCTAATCCGACCATTAGTACGCGCGATTAGAAAAGCCGACGCACACCGGTGGTACAACAGAAGTTGTATGAGCAAACTAGAAAACTTTGGTAGTACCAACAAGTGGTCATACGACCGTTGTATCGTGTGTACAGAGAAGTTGGTCCAACAAGTTGTATTGTCTAAAACACGCATGCTCAGAAGTCAGGGATGGCCAGATGCTAATTACATGCTCCTGAACTTTATCTTTATATGTTCATAATACGTCACTACGTTTGGATTGGTCGTACAATCGCTTAGTGCATGTCAGTACGCTAGATACAACAGCTAACATACGTTTTGAGCCGTTCGGTCATACGATCGTCGACCCGTGTGTACGAGGCTTAAGTGGGACTGCTTTTGATCTGTACAGACCACCAAAGAAGACTAAACAGGAGGGGACTTCAAGTTTTTTGAACTATAAAAAGTCTTTGGACAACTTTGAAGTTCCCCTACACCCCCATATCCCAACAGCTCTCCTGATGAATTCAACTACAGATGTCTAGAGGTGGCCAGAAGATGAAACCAAAATAAAGAAAAAGTAACAATGATATGTATGTTGGATGTTTTGATGCCCCTTCAAACCCTGCTGCCCTAGGCACTGGCCCACATGTGTCATAAGGGTGTATACAGCCCTGACTTGGAGGGGATAGAAACAGAGACAGCCAGGCAAACTACATTTTCATAAGGAGGTCATCAATGGCAGCCAACATATTTCTTTTGGTAGATTTCCTGTGAAACATTTCCCCTCTAGATGAAATTTGTCATCATCTGTCATCCCTTCACTCTTCAATAAACCTTGAATCATAAAACAAGCTTTAGAAATGTCTGTGTGTACCCACTTTACACATCAGTTCATAAATGAAATGAGTTCTGTTGTTCTAGAGCGTCAAACTGACTGCAACGGTTTCCGAATGATGCAGATTCACAAAACCGCGATGGGTAATGTAGAAAGCATTAACGGCAATTAGCAAAAGACGGCGGAAACACGCGTTTTATTACCCATGAATCACTGACGTGCTTTAGGCCGGAGAGTAAGGGGGCTAATCCGCTTTAGTTTTTATGTATATTCAATGTTGTGTATTTTACAGGTTGTTACTTTATAACAATAGAAGTGTGCTATTGTTTACAACACAATAAAACCTAATGGCAAGCAAAAAAGCAACCCTGGTTACTATGGAGACACTTTTCAACCAGTAAAACATTGAATTATATTGCCTTTTTCCAGCAGGCTTGACAGCTCAAATTATAATCACCGAACATAACTGAAACTCATCAAAAACTTCAATTATAACACATTTTGACATAATGGAGATCGGCGATCGTATTTATAAAATTCTTTTTTTTTTATCTAATGTCTAATGCCCTGCATTATTAGTGGGAGAGATTTGCTATTTTTTTCTCCAATATGAATCATTCATTTAGAAATTGCAGTAAATTGTTGAGCTGTAATGCGACTTAACTGTGTTTATCTCATTTAAAGAATGGGTAAATTGTTGTGGCTTTCAGACAATGGCTTGTAAGTTCTATTGGGAAATGTAGTTGCTGCAGTTTGGAGGTGGTTATTGGAATGCTATCATTTAAAGTAAACAAGGCAAATGATTAAAATATGCAGAAGGCAGCCCATAGACAGTGTGAATTTCTTTGCATGAGAAACGAGGCAAATGATTAAAATATGAATAACGCAGACCATAGACAGTGTGGATTTCTTTGCATGAGAAATTTGCATGATTCTCCCATCAACACATACAGTGCTGACAGGGGAATCCCTTCTGCAGAGCAATTGTCTTCTCCTGGCGGGGGGTGGGGGGAAGCTGTCCCCACCAGGAGAAGACAGTGGTTATCACTAGCAGCCATAGCAGCCGCTTGTGACAATCACAAGCAAATCCAGTAGACTGTTTGTACCCAAGTTCATTGATCGATCAACTTGGTACATTCAGCCTGCCCACTTAGGACTCTTTCACATGGGCACCTCAGTCTTGCAGATTCCGCTTGCTCTTCGGGGGATCGATCCGCTGATCCCCGCTGAGCAGGGGGATGACAGGAGGTCCTTGTCCACTCACTGTGCAGAGCAGACAAGGACACAGTCCTGCTCTCCTCTATGGGGAAATCGGGTGGACCTCCTGTCTGTTTTTGTCCGATCCTATCCGATTCGCCAGACGAATGGAAAATAGAACCACCATCTGTCTGGATTTTGCGGCAGGATCGGATCGAATGGCAGCGGACATGTGTTATCCACTGACATTCACTGCTCCATAGAAAAGACTGCAAGGTCCAGGTCCTCCTGGAAAAACTGACAGGAGGGCCTGATCGGAAAGCCGGTGTGAAAGTACCTTATAGGTTCGAATTTGCTGCTGAACCGGCTGAGATTTGAACTGTGTATGGTCGGCCTAAGGAAAAGTTACCTTCAAAGCTGTAAAGCCATTTTTTTTCTAAATCATGTAAAAATAATAAACTGTATGTATGTGCATGTATTTTTTTTTTCTTGTTATTATTAAAATAGAAGTATGACCACACAGGATGGAACCTAACAGGGGCGTCTGGGTTATGTTACTTTTGGGCAGATGCCCTCAACAGGTTCACTGAATTTATTATAGATGGCCCTCAGCAGGCCAAATATTCAAGTTCATCACCCTATAAGTTGTGACTGTTACATCACTCACCATCGTGGTTTATTTCTCATGCATGTTCATCTTGTCAGCTCTAGACATACTTTATCAGCCCATATGTAATTCTGAATATATTGTATGGCATTTTCCTTGTTCCAAACTCAATAAGATTTTTTTTAGAAAAGTATGACCAAAGCTTCTTTGGCCATACATCTCTTGAGGATCACAGGAGTGCAATTTCTTTTGCTCTCCTGTGATCCAGAGTCAGATGATAGCGGGCTATTGCCTGCTATCAGCTGATCTGGCAGAGCCTCTCCAGGCTCTGGAAGGATCCCAACAATATTGTTGGTATTCACCAGGCTGCCTGATTGATAGATGGTTCCACCAGTCAGCGTACGTCTGAGTGTTGGACTGTTATCAGTATTGGAGTATAGAAAACCTTCCCCTGACCCTATGTTATGGACTAGAGTAGAAGGAAAGGTGTTCTCTTGTCCTAAAACAAGTTCTCTCCTAGGGTAACAATTCTGCCCTCCACACTTACTGTAACATTAGTAAGCATTGTCACATTAAGACAGAAAGGGGTTGATTGACTAAAAGGTAAAAGACTGTGCACTTTGCAAAGTGCAGTAGCACCCTGCAAGTGCAGTTGCTCCAGATCTTAGTAAATAAGCAAATACTCTGCTGCGGTCTTTTTTTTTTTATTTTCCTTGCATGTGATTGTGTATTCTTTGCAAAGTGAAACCTTACCTCATTTACTAAGCTCCTGAGCAACTGCACTTGTACAGGGCAACTACAAAGTGCACAGGGTATTTGCCTTTAGTAAATCAACCCCAAAGTGTGTTACTGGCAGGATCAACAGGAACACCTAAAAAAACTAATGCAGCCATCACATCTAAGAATCGCCAAGCTGCAATTTGATATTTTCTATTTTTTTTATTCTTAGATTTACTTAAATAAATGTATGTTTTGATAGAACTCTATTCACTTATTCGTGTGTACTTGTTTTTCTTTATAATATTGTATGCTTAGTGATGTACTGCTAGTAGTGTAGATCTACGCTTGTTATAAGAGCTCGGGGCACGTCACACTTCAACTATTCTGTTTCCTTCAAAGCAATCTCGTTTTTTGGCTGTTGCATTGTAATTTGAGCAAAGTGACTCTTTCCAACACCCAATTGTTTAGTAATTTAACTGAGCAAGTGAGATTTGTTGGCTGACACTGAGGGAAAGACATCTGGTCAGATGATGAAAAAAACAACAACAAAAAAAACAGTAAGTCAGGCAGGCAGTAGGCCAATTGGCCAGATATAATGTACCTTTCTTCCCACCGCCTCTATCCTGGGATGCATCTCATGGGTCCAGGTCAAAGAGATTGGAAGGTTGGGTTGTCTTGATTTGTGCTTAGAGTTAGGATGGGGAGACAGTAAAGAAATATAAGTGTACATATTCGTCAGCACACCGTGGATCCTTGTCCAAAGCTTTCTTTATTGAAGAGATCACATAACAGGAAAGTGCAACGTTTCAAAGCCACGCAGGGCCCCTTCGTCAGGCATGTGAGGAAAAGTAAAGAAATATAGTCCACAGGAAGCAGAGAACATAACTAAATGTAAAAAAACAAAACAAATGAAAATGTGTTCTTATGTTTAACAATATATCAATAATGTTACATTATCGGGCTAAATTAAAGCTAAGGTTTAGGTATGGCAATTTTTACATAATAAATAAAATTAGTCTAACTTGGACCAACCTAAGCATGTATGTGCCATAGCTATAGGGTCTCCATGAAAGCTGGAAATCACTGTAGTAAGCTCTGCTTCTACAGTGTTCTCTACTGGCTTTCGAGTCCCATGCCAAGCGGCTGTCCTACTGCTTCTTGAAACAAGAAGTCAGCCACTCAATGCTGTTTCCATTTAGAGAGTGCTTTGCAGCTCTTCCTCTCCACCTCGCCCAATCAGGGAACGCTTTTCATTCATTGAGAAAAAGCAAACTGTTCCCTCAAAGCAGTAGCAAACCCCATTGTTTTTAACCCTGTAAGACAATGGCATAATGTGTTAGTAAGGATTGCATACTAGCACATTATGAAATACTTACCTTACAACGAAGCCCTCCAGCTGCACCCTGGCACAGCTGAAGGTACTTCCATCTTCAATCGGTCTTTCTTCTGGATTTGCATCTGATTGGCTATGCTACAATGACATCCCGCCTGCACATATGCGTGGGCGTCACGGACCATGGCACGGAGTTTTTAAGGGATGGCACAGGTATGCCGTCCCTTCAGAGTACATTCACTGGTGATGTCATCTGCTACATGCAGTGTAAATATCTCCTAAACACCACAGGTTTAGGAGATATTTACTGTACCCACAGGTAAGCCTTATTGTAGACGTACCTGTAGGTAAAAGAAAAAAAAAAAGGGTTTACTTCCACTTTAATGGCATCAGTCCTGAGCGGGCAATCTCCTTTGTTCATAATGCAGCAGGGCACCTGTAAGCTAGTGGAGATCACTGTAGTAGCAGTGCATACTACACTGATTTCCAAAATGCATGGCTACCCTGGGCTGTAGACTGCAGACTCCAAGGGGGCCCATAAAAGTATTAATACAGTTCTGTACTTCAGTAATTTCTATTTCAACTTTCCAAGATGGTGGGCTTTGTATAGAAGGTGATCAACAATGGCAACTTTTGTACCGCTCTCAGTAAAGGTTTCCCTTATGATTATCAAACAATTATACACACTACACATGTACACTCCCTGTACCTGAGAGTATTGATAACATATTATTTGTCTTCATCATATGAGTTATTTGCAAAGAACATACTCCTGCATAAGATAATTGTATTCCAAATCCTGCAGAAATGTTTCTCACATCCGTATCAGGAGCAAAACACAAATACGTGTGTAAACCAACCTTCTTCATGATCAATTTTAACTGGTCTGTCAGGTCACCTGGGCTCAGGTGATAGGTGCGCACTGCTGGGGTTAGGGGCGCACCGCTAAGGTTGTGGACTTTTAGCTGACTGCTGCAAATGGAGCTTTGGGTGGTGCAGGAAAGCAGGTCCACTGGAGCACTAACACAGATACACAGGGAGCTAGAGCATAGGTTTCCCCAGGGTGTGGAGTTTAAGAGCCAGCAGGTTTTCACCAGAGCCTCTGATGGTGTAGATGGACTTGGCTGCTACTGACCCCAGGTCTCAGCCCCCAGGGGTCAGGGTAACAAGCAGACAGGAATAGTCAAAGAACAAGCCAAGATTGGTAGACAGAATAAGATGTAGAGCACAAGGCAGGAACCACGCACACAGGAAGCCTAACACACAATGTTGATCAGCAGCGCTGGCTAGCACTGCCTTGTGTTATATAGTGTTCCTTGTTTAGAGGCTGGGGTGGAGCCCTGCTGAGGGAAGATTACTTAAGCACACAGGTGAGAGGTGCACGCCCTCTAAGCTGAACACAAGCAGAGAGGTAAGCAGACAGACGGGGCATAAAATATGCTGCAGCTTCATGACATGGTGGTGTTGGTGTTGGGGGGGCAGGGTTGAAAACTGCCTGGGGTCCTTATTGTCCCCTCCCCTTCACATTAAGCATTACCCTATTTCAGCCCTCAAAATTTCCAGTTGCCTGCTCGCAGTAGGGGAGTGGAAATAAGCTGAGGGCGAGTCTTGAGCCAGATTGAAGGGGGGCGGCAGGCAGGGTTGAATGGGAGCCGGTTCTCCTCCCAGCCTCCGCCCCCTGTCATTTTCTTAGCAGGGCCTGGCATACAGCAGGAGTTGGCAAAGAACTAGATGAGGTGGGGGTGGGGAGGGGGGTTGGGTGGGAGCTGCCAAAGTTTACTTTTCCTATCAACAAGAGACAATCAATCACCAGCTTGTTAATAGGAAAAGTTAACTTTGGCAGTTCCCACTCCCCTGTCAGTAATTATGTGTACAGTGCCTATAGTATAACCAATCATAATAATCCTTATTTTATTTTTCACAGTCAGATCAATGAAATCTGCTTTATGGTAATGTTAAAGTTGTTGTTGTTAACATTTATTTTTGTAACTTAATTCTGCATAAAACATTTAACAGTGTCATTTCATGAGATAATTTAGGAGGGTGTGTTTAAGGGTGGGATAGGGTAGGAGTTGGATGGGGGCAACTGGTGGCGAGTAACTCTTAAGGCTTGGCTAGTAGCTCGGGAATTTTGAGCCCTGCCCTATTTTTTTCCTAACCTTTCCTTAGAAGCAAAGAAATTGTGTTTGCTTCTCACAGACACTGCAGAGGTCTTCATTCCATCACAGGCAAGAGGAGGTTCTGCAGAGGACTTTATGCTTCAAACCCGTGATGGAAGATCCAAAAGGGTCACCTCCTCCATCCTATTGGACTTTGCAATGACAGAGCTGATAACACTCCCACTAGCTAAGCAAAGTTATTGCTTATTATTTGGATAGCAGGGCTGGTGGTGAGGTGATGGTCCTTTGGGCAACTCTTTAACAGGAGAAGCAGCTCTGGAGGTTGAGAGAGGTAGAAAGAAAGGTGCCTCTAAATGTAATATGTAAAAATGTATTCGGTGCGCACACGGTTAAAAACACTTACAGTGTGGTAGATCATAAAGCCATATGTAGGACTATAGTGTGGAATCACGTTCTTCCATCTATAAGTGGAGCAGTCATTCTGGAGAGTACTTAAGCAGAAACAAAAAAAGCCTCTAAGTGCAGCAGTAGGTGGTGAATAGTGGCTAACACTTACAGGATCGATGGAAAGTTCAGGCATATACTGTAGCAAGAATAGGTCTCTGGTGAGTCCTACCACCATGGGCAGTGGATAAAGCCGACACGCAGCTGTCATCCGTTGTCCAATGGCGTGCAGGTGTGTGAGGGTGCAGAGAGGACTTCCTGAGTTCCTGTTCCCGCTGGAACGCACAAGGCTGTGTGCGTCAGTGAAGGGCGGTGGACGGTTACATGTTTCGTAGCATGCGTAGCTCCTTCTTCAGACCAATGCCCATGAAGGTGGTGGGGACTTATGAGAGGTAAGGGGGAGGAGCAAGGGGAGGGGTTGGAGGCTGGTATGGAATGAGCAAGCGATCGTAGTGGAAGCTGCAGCACAGATAGACAGATGTGATCTGTGTCAGTATGCGAGTGTGCAGTGGGGAACGGGGGGAAAAAGTATTCTGAGATGAATAAAGCTGTAACTTAGGCTGGATAAGTGAATGTATATGAGGCATTGGCAAAGGCTTGAACGGTCACAGGGGATTGATGTGAGAGCCGTAGCACAGAAACACAGGAATGATCAGTGTAAATGTGCAAGCATGCAGTGGGGGACAGGGAGAAAGGGGCAGGATGTTTGGCAACTATAACATATAAGTCAATAAGGATGTAACAGAGGCTGGATAAGTGAATGTATATGAGGCATCCAGAACGACCTCCACAACTGAAATCTGTTAATGTGTGGGTGTAGTTATGGGCTGAGATAAGGATATGGTTGTCAGACTGGGGTATAAAAATGTTAAGTGAAGATTGTGGCGGAAAGGTAGGGTAAGGGGAGGAATGGGGGGGGGTTGTTTTTGGCTGGGACTCATGCTAGGGATATGGGATGGCATGGCAGAGAAGTCGGATAATGAGAAGGTGGTATGCTGCGTGCAGTGGTAGGAGGTGGAATGCTGTCAGAACCCTAAACTATACGCGCAGGTCAGCTCTCCTGCGCAAACTGCCGTAGGTGTATGTCGGTCTGTGCATGGGAGATAGCCACTAGAGCATGCCCACGGGTCCGATGGGCTCGATGTCCGCTGGTGACCTGCGATCACAGTGTACAAAGGCAGAACGGGATTCTGCCAGATGATGTCAGAGATCTTCTATTCCCAGTGATCAGGAACAGCGATCTCTGTCATGTCCCTGGCAGCCCAGCTCCCGCACAGTTAGAACACACCCAGGGAACACACTAAACCCATTGATCGCCCCCTAGTGTTAACCCCTTCCCTGCCAGTGTCATTTATACATTGATCGGTGCATTTTTGTAGCACTGATCAATGTAATAATGTCACTGGTCCCCAAAAAGTGTCATTTGGGGTCAGATTTGCCACAATGTCGCAGTCCCACTAAAAATTGCAGATCACCGCCATTAGCAGTAGAAACAATTTAAAAAAAATAAAAATCCCTAAATTTATCCCATAGTTTGTAGATGCAATAATGGCTGCGCACCAATCAATATATGCCTGTTGTGATTTTTTTTTTACCAAAAATATGTAGAAGTATATATCGGCCTAAACTGATGAATACATTTTTTTTTTCTTTTTATGTATTATAGCAGAAAGTAAAAAAAAAAAAAAATTTTCAAAATGGTCACTTTTTTTGTTTATAGCGCAAACAATATAAAATGCAGAGGTGATCAAATACCACCAAAAGAAAGCTCTATTTGTGGGGAAAAAGGGACATCAATTTTGTTTGGGTACAACGTCGCACGATGGCGCAATTGTCAGTTAAAGCGACGCAGTGCCGTATCACAAAAAATGGCTCGGTCAGGAAGTGGGTAAATCCTTCCGGGGCTGAAGTGGTTAAAGCTGACCATAGACTGGCCTAATTTCAATCAGTGTGGTCGTCCCATTTCTGATCGACAGAAGTTGGTCATTTGATCAACTTCAATCAAAGGGGTATGCTAGAAAATGTTTACGGATCAGCAGTGGCAGCCAATCAACTGGTTAGTTTTTTTTTCTCATTCAGCCCACTGTCTGAACAATAATAAAAAACAATAACAAAAAAAGGTCTATGGATAGCTTAAGAAAATATGATGTACCTTTATTCTTTATTAGTGAGATTTATCATAATGATTTCTACATTTGGGAAGGCCTGTAGATTGTCAGGATCACCAGGTATTTAGAATATGAAGTAGAATAAGAAAACATTGATCATACATCTTTATTTATTTGTAAGGAAAGCATTTTAAAGTTTGGAAATAGTTGTACTTTAAAATTCTCATCTGCTTCAGACAACATCCTACCCCCTTCCCCCGCCCACATACACAAGTCACTATTAAAATTATTGTAAAGTATTTTTGAATAGCAAACATTATGCTTACCTGCTTTGTGCAATAGCTTTGATCCTCCTCTCCTGGGCTCCTCCTTTTTTCTGTGTGCCACCATAGGAAGCTGCTTCCTATGGTGGCACATGTGTGGGCTTGGTCCATTGACATGCACAGTGCAGCTCAGCCCCGCCCTGCTCCCTTGACACTGGATTTGATTTACAGCAGCGCAAGCCAATGGCTATCACTGCTCTCACTGAGTCCTGTGAGTGAAGGGAGAGAGCTTGTGCTTTCAGACATTGCTGGATCAAGATCAGGCTCAGGTAAGTATTTTAAGTATTTGGGGGGACCGGGGGGGGGCTAATAATAGAAGATTTTTTTTATCCTAATGCAGCGAATTTATTATGTTAAAAACCCTTCAGCCTTTACAACCATTTTAAGTATAATGATGGCTTGCTATTATCCCTTTTCTACTGTTGTTACGTCACTGGATGTAACAGTAGGTGGCACTGAAAGTAAAATCTACAATTGCAACTCCTGGGCCACGCAAAACCCAGTGAAACCCCTTTAAAGCCATTTTATAATCTAGGAAAAAATATTGTTTTTTTTCTAGGAGAATGTGCTTTACTCATATGTATGTTTCCCATTATTTCTTCATTTGTGGACAAGCTGTAACTGTGAACAAAACTCTCTTAATTATTTCCCTCCTGACTTCACTTCTTGAGAACTTTGCAACTCCCGTCAAAGAACTTGATGGACTGGTTACCAAAGAAAGGAAATAGTTACCCACAGAGCCCTTTAAAGTCGGTACATATTCTCAAATTGATATGTTTTCTAATGTGTGCATTGCTCTGAATACTTAAATAGATTTTCAGGGTCTGCCTTTGAATAACAAGTCAACTGGTGAAAAGTAATTTAAAACTGTTGGATAAAAGTCAGATTGTGTTATTAGATAAGTGACATCGGGTTTGGAATACTAATAGTGTCATTAAAGATGCCTTAGGTTGATGGAAAAAAATCTTTTTTTAATTGACTTTTTAATAGGCTTTGAAATATTGTCCAATGCAACAATACATTATTTTTGTCTTTTATGATTTTTTTTCTTTTGTTTTTTCCTTCTGTCAACTTATTACAGTTTGGGCAAATATCTCTTGTTTTCTTTTAAACTGCCGTATTTCAAGCTAGTTGTCTCTTTTTTTGTCACTGAGAGAAGTGTCGCTTTTCATGAGATGGAACTTTTTGCCTTTTATCATTGCTCCATTATGACAAAACAGCGGTAGGTCTGAAATGTTGTCTTTGTAGCTGATGATATTCATGTGCTGTAATAGTGCTGAGATATATCAGCGTTTTCCACTCCTAACGTCATCTAAGTTTTCAGCAGTGATTGCTTTGCTTTGTTCAGTTCAGTCCCCGGTAGGTTTATCATAGCAGAATGTGAAGTTGCAAATCGTGTTTTATGGATCCAACATAAAAAAATGTACTTTTATGGTACATACCTCTTAAAGGGTCGTGCCATACAAACTGTGGGCCATATGTGGCCCTTTGCTTGCCTTTATCTAGCCCTTTGAGCACTATTCCATCCACTGACACCAGTAATGAGGCACCATTCCTCCCACAGACACCAATGATCGGGCACTATTCCTTCTGCTGATACCAACAATGGGACACTATTACTTCCACTTAAACAAAGATGGGTCATTGTTTACTCCCACAGACGCCAGGGCATTTTCTTCTTCCACTGGCCACAATCTGACCCCTAAAGCCTGAAGGACAGTAAACTGGCCCTTTGTTTAGAACATGTGGAGACCCCTGGGCTAATCCATATACTGGCTTACTATATTTTATCAATAATCTAGTATCTAAGACATGGGTGTCAACCTGTGGCCCCCCAGCTGTTGCAGAACTACAAGTCCCATGAGGCATTGGAAGGCTGACAGTTAGAAGCAAGACTCCCAAAGGCAAATTCATGATAGGACTTCCGCAGCAGCTAGAGGGCCACAGGTTGAGCACCCATGATCTCTGTCTAGGTACATAATTCTGTGTCCACTACCCTATTGGTTATAAACATGGCAGTTTTGGACGCTTCTGTTGATTGGGAAAAAGACAGTTTCCTATAGTATATTTGAATGATCCCTCCCAAAATGCCAACCACTGTTTATAACTGCTGTCACAGTGGTCACATAAACAGGAGCCCAGCCTGCCTTCTACCGATCATAATGAGTGACTGATAGCTGTCAATGGAATCACTGTAATGGAAGTCTGTAGTGATTGTGCTCTCAGCATTAAAACCCTCAGTTGTCCATGAGAAGACAGAAGGTGGAAATGCTGTGCATGAGCCCAGCCACTACATAGACGGATGAAGAAATGGCTTCAGCCTAAGTTCCTCCTGACTACACTCCGCTGACAAGTTTCGCCCCATTCATGGGGCTTACTCATAGAGACAGCAGGGATGACTCATCGTTGTTAGGAAGCTGGTGAGTTCTGGCTCCTTATTAACCAATGACTCATCCCTGCTGCTGACAGTAGGGATGAGTCACTGGTTGTTAGGACGCTGGCAGGTGCATGCTCCTAGCAACCAATGCAAAAATGGACAAATGAACAGACGGATGATTATCCATTTACCTCCATTTGGCCATAGTGGAGCATTGCTGTCCATTTTTCATCTATCAATGGAGGGATGAAAAACAGACAGATGGAATGTCCGTGGGAAAGGGTCCTTACTATAGAGGAAGAGTTACTCTGCCAACATGAGACATTTGAATGACCTTTGTAATTTAGTAAAAATGTTATGCCCACTTTTGCAAAATCACACCCCAACTAGTATTACTAGGTTTGGAAATGGAAAAACGGGATGCCTCTTATCAGACCATCCTCACTCACATTCTAATCACAGCAAAACTCTCCATAACAAGAAAATGGAATGACAACTCCTCAACCAACATCTACAGATGGGACTCATGTTTGCCAAAGCAAACCTGACCCTGCCTGAATTTCAGAAAGCCTGAACCCCAATGCTCAGTTACGCCAATTTTGACACCAATGCCTTACTCCGCCTTACACTTCTAATTGCTGAATCAAACGATATATATGCCTCTTGCAGAACACAACTCTCTCTTTGTCCAACCCCTTGACTAAGCGGATGCCCACTTCCTTGCCATAACACTCCTCCTCCCTCTCCATTTTCCCCCTAACCAAGTACCTGGACCTAAGACTTAGATCACATAGCTCATGGAACTCTGTTTTGATACATTTATATTCACCAATGTTAGCTGACTTATACTGTAAACTGCACCCCCATTGTCGTATAATGCTACTATAAGTAACCGCTTGTAAAATTTGTGAAACTTCAATAAAAAGTTTAAGTTAAAAAAAAAAGTTATGCCCACTTTTGCATTACTTTTGATACAGCCACCATACTTATTTATTTTGTGTATTTACCTGTTTGCCAGGATTTAAGCTTTAAGATCTAATGAAAAAAATGAATGGTCTAAGATTTGTAGGTAATTTGCTTGTAAACCTAAAATATCTGTGAAATATTTATAATGCCATTTCATTTGGGCATTAAATGAAATGCAGCAAACTCTTATGTTGAAGCCATTCGGAATGCTTGCAGTAGTTAATCCCCCAAACCTTTATCTGGGTGATTCTGTTCTTCTAACCTTGCATTTTCTTCAGCAGTAATTAAAAAAAAAAAAGAAAGGATAGTGAGTCTGACAGCTTGTCTCGGCAATTTTTCACCAGAAGTTATGTCACAGTTGTATCCGTCTGACTTTTCCATATTAAATATTTTAGTTGGCTTTCTTTCAGCTTTACACATTAATCTTTTCATTTTTGATTACAGTTCCCAACCAAGATATCCAGGGTGTGATTGCCCTGACGTTGTTCGATGACTACATCTACTGGACGGATGGGAAAACCAAGTCTCTGAGCCGTGCGCACAAAACCTCTGGGGCTGACAAGACGCTGCTACTTAACTCTTGGCATGCCATATCTGACATTGAAGTGTACCATGCCTACAGACAACCTGATGGTGACTATAATTATGTTACATTTATGCTTTATTCAAAAAAAGGCACACGGTATTACTCAAAAAGTAGACATCCCTTTTTAGGACTCATTTAGACATGTTTTCAATTTTTTTTTTATCATATTAGCATGCGCTATTGTTGCATTTCGTGTACGTTTTTGACATGTTTTTGTTTTGTTAAATAATGCTTACCAGACACCTCCCCTGTGTTGGTTTTCTATTGCATGGATTTGTATACTATCATCTCAGATAGTAGTAACACTTTCCAAAAGCATCTCACCCACACTGTAAGTGACATTGGGACATTTGTGGGGTGCTTGAGGTTCAGTTGCAGCACATTTGTTGAGTGTTTACATTGACATGAATGGAGGTGTTAGGGAAGTGGTAAAGCCAGCGGAATGCTACATGTTGAATACATTTTGGCGTAAAACGACTCAAATATGAAGCTTCAGAGAATTTGCAAGGTGGTGAGGAGTCATTGTATTGCCTCCTCACCACTTGCCTAAACCCCTTGGAACCCACATAAGCGTCCCGCAACCACGGGGCATTGTGAGTGGTTGCAGAGTGGCCCCATCCACTTGAATGGGTTGTGCTTGGCAGACAATAGGGGGCATAATTCATACTGGCATGTGTTCACCCATAGCTGCTGCCTCTGCTGTTTAAGAGGGTAGCGGTTAGGGATGGTGAACTCAACTGCAGAGTTTTTCCAACCTCATATGTAAACAAGTTCTTAAAGTGTCTAAAGCCAAAACCAAATATGTAATATATTGCAGCTTATTAGTCTTTGGTGTGGTGGTTGCAATATTTTTATTTTTATTTTTTTCAAGTTTTGTTTGTTTTATTCTCTCTTGGCAGCCCTGCAAACACCACACTTCTTGTCCCTGGGTGGCTACATCCTCCCTTCACTGCATTCATGGATTACAAAAATGTCCATATCTCCATCTCCATTATATGGGGGCAAGACAATTGGTTGCTTACAGAATATAACTAGGAAGGAAAATATTATTCTTTACAGCTCACAGGGAGTGACAACGGACACTGCATGTCAACAGACATGTTTGTATTTGCTGGAAATGTTCTTAAAGTGTTACTAAACCCAGGAGCCTGCATTCACTATATCTGGTCCCCCACAGTATACAGATCATGGCAATGCAACTATTTTAGTAAATATAAACTGCTAAATATCTTTTTCTCATCAGCAGTATTTATAAGTCTTGTGATTCAATCAATTCTGGTTAAAGCTTGTAGGAGGAGTTTTCATTCTCCTCTGATTGTTCTATGAAATGTTAGAACCCCTGACTCTCTGTCTGGATAGTGCTGATTGGCCCTGTGCTGATCACATGCACCCTCCCAAGAAAACAAAAAAACTCTCTAGCAATACACACCAAACTGAGCATATGCAGAGTGCACCCAAGGCTCTGTACTACCAGGAGATGGATTGGGGACAGTGTAATAAGGGAAGGATCAGAGAGGACTGGATCAAACCACCTTTTTACACAATGCAGAGGATTAACCCCTTTGGTTCCACAGAGAGTATAACAAGCATGCATTACTGCATTACAGACTGATTTTACTGTTGGGAGATTAGTAACACTTTAGCTTAAACAAAAAGACAACGAATGCAGACAGCCCATCTAAAAACTATAAGCTGTAATATATTGCATTTTTGTTCTTGGGTTTAGCTATACTTTATTATAAAATGAGTATATATGTGTACTTTCCAGCTTAATGCAGGTTTACACACTTTTCAAGGGAAAGTGTCATTTGTTTTCAGTAAGCGCATGTTGTGAGCTATTGTTGCAGTGTTTTAAAGTCATTTTTTATGCTTTTAAGTCCATATTTTTGTTTTTTTTTTTGTGTTAAAATGTAACTCCAGCTTAGGTCTTTCACACCATACTGCACTTAAAAACTCACCACAACATTTTGAAAATGTATGTTCATTTAACATTCATTTAACATTCATCTCCATGTACATTGCATTACATTCTTATTTGTG
Organism: Glandirana rugosa; assembly: GCA_018402905.1. NCBI lineage: Eukaryota > Metazoa > Chordata > Amphibia > Anura > Ranidae > Glandirana > Glandirana rugosa. The sequence continues at coordinate 428,362 of BLSH010505473.1, forward strand.
CTGGCAAATTATGTCACCCATTGTGAAGGGACAGGTCCCTGTAAGGGTCAAAATAATGACATCATTGTATTTTTTATACTTATATAAACATTATATTAGAACCCCACCCAATACTTTTTTTTCTAGATTGTGATAGAATAGGAAAGCGTTAGAACCCCTGTGAGATTTATATTGCTATCCATGTACCTGTTGCAGAGGTTTACCTTAACTGTTTGTCATAGTTATTCTAGTGCTATAGCTCTTGGGACAGAAAGGAAGGGAAGGCCAACATTTTCAAGCTTTCAACAAAACGGGAATAGAGTGGATATTTACCCTGTGGGGGCATAGGTTTCAATGACAGCAGCCAAAATTTTGGATTTTGCCTCACTTTGGGGAGATTTATACCTACTTCCTGTTATGTTTGAATGACAAGAAGTGGGCAGAAATCATCATGATAGGGACCCTGAAAGAAATAGAAACCACACAGATGTATTAACCCTTCCTCACTTTTTGAATTCCCACAGTTTTGGTTGCCATTCTAATTTAAAGCATAATTATGACCTCATGCACACTGGGCATTTGTCTAAGTATACTGAGCACCTTTTTTTCTCCTGCCAGGAGAAAAGCAGCATAAAAAAATCAGGCTTAAAGCCACATTTTGTAAACTCATTTAAGCGTGTTTAGGTACATCAAGCGTTTGGACATTCATTCATTCCATTGGCCAGAACATTCATTTATTCTGGCCATTAAAATGAATAAATGCTTAAGTGCTAAACACACCTAAACGCATTTGCAAACTGCACCTTTAGGCGCATTTGTTTTATACTGCTTTTCTGCCTTTTTTTCTGCCTTGAAAAGCCTGTAAATGTGCATGGACATAAAGGCTAACATGGAGGAACATTTAGAAGCAGAAAAAAAGTCAAACTCCCTTAAAAATAGAGTTTTTGGCACCTAACATGTGTAAAGCCTATAAATCAAGGTGTACTTTTTTACATGCAAATATCTAAAAAGACTGTACAATTGCTTTGGGCATCTTCATTAAAATGTATGTAACAAAAGTTTAAACTGAAGCACCACACCATTGCTAAGAGGTCCATATATAATATTTATTCCAATAAAAGTCAGGGAGACCATCCAAAGAGTGTGCCATGTGTTTCAGGGATTAAAAAATGCCCCTTTTACCATGGTTTGATTGAAAACATTGCTAAAGGACTAGAATTAAAAGGCACCCTTATGGTTATTTCTTCCCACGTAATTACAAGCACAGGCCTTGTAAGAAGCTGGTTTGGAAGCCTAAAAATGCATGGTAAACTTGCAAAAACACTTCTATCACAGGACATCTTCATCGTGGAAATCACTACATGGACAAATGTTTGGTGACACCCATATGAGCTTGTTGGAAATCCTATTCAAAAACCATGCCCATTAATATGGTGCTACCCCACTTTGCAGAAGTAACATCCTGCACTGTTTTTGGAAGGGTTTCCATAAGATTTTGAAGTGCATCTTCCAACATACTGGAAAATGTCTGCAGGACCCAATTAGAAAAATAGCCTTAGATAAGACAATACCCTGGGTTGGGAGAAGAAGATTGGCATGCTTGGCAATCCTTTTGAGAAGGGTTCTCAATGTTCTTGTAATTGCATAGGAGAAAACCAAGATCAGCTGGGTTGGCATTCAGCCGAAATCTTCTCCATTCTCCTGTTTTGAAAAGTTTTCTAATCCCGAGTCCTAATTAACTATACATGTACGACCACACAATAATGCTGTCGCATCACTGCTCTCTGGAATAAAACAATCAACGTACTTGCAGCAGTTAGAGAATTTAATTAAGTGCTTAAATATGAATGAATTGTTTTCTGTTGTAATCTGTAACCCAGCTATAATCTTTCATTTCCTGGTGTAAGCAGAGAGCAGGTAAGCCTCATTTGTATTCACGCAGATTCGGCGGATGGCTTCTTAAATAGCTTTTTATGTAGTGCGAGAGTGCTGCTCTGTTATCGCTAGATCATACTTACCATTTTATTAACGACTAGATACATGTCCTTGTCATAATGCGCCCTGCGTAATTCTTTATTGGGTCCCTCTTCTGTTTAAATCGCCTTATTAAAGAATTCAATTAACTTTATACGCGTTGAAAAGTGATATATTGTACCATTGTCTTTTTAGTGCCTGACCACCCTTGTAAAATTAACAACGGGGACTGCAGCCACTTATGCCTGTTATCTCCTTACAAGTCACACACCTGTGCCTGCCCCACTAATTTTTACCTCGCCGAAGACAATAAGACATGCCTGTCCAATTGTACCGCCAGTCAGGTAAGTGCTGGGTAAAGTGTCATGGAAAAAAATGCTCTTGATTTATTTCCTGTTTTTTATAAAGCCGACCTGTCGCCACAAATATCAGCATAGTAAATATGTTTGACCTGACACAACAAATCACCTGAAGTATATATAGCACCATTTTGGATAGAGCAGGAAATGGTTAAAATCCCATTTTTTTCTAATCATGTCCAGTCCTGTTCACACAACTGGAAGTGGGAGAAAAACTCTCCAAGCTGGTAGGCTCCCTCTTAGTTGTCACCAGAAAAAAGTGTCCCCTTTGGAGGATTTCCAATCTAGTTCTGTTCTGCTCCAAATTTTAGATTATCTCTCCCTTTTAGGCCTCATTTAGAATTGCGGTTGGAGAGCGGCAAAAATGCATGGCTGAGCCACATTTTTGCTGCTCACCAACAGCCCACCATTAAGCTGCAATAGGCAGTGGACTGGTGTGTTTAGATGCCATGCCCGCCATTCATCGCTTACCCAACTTGTAGCAATAGGCGAGCAGAAAACCCAGAGAACGCTACACATTCAAGTCCAACGGAGTGGCTATGGCGCATTTGTTGGCAAAAATGGGGTTAAAACAGTTCGTGAAGAAGCATTGCGTTACTTCCTCACTGGCTGTCAGTAACATCTGAAATGCGATCCGAGAGCGGATCGGGCTTCAGAGGCAAGGGAGATTTAGATGCATGTCTACCCTTAGTCTCAGTAACAGAACACAGCATTACACAAATTGGCATGGGTTATAACCCCCCACACTTTGGCTTTTGTCTTAAAGGGTAACTCCACTTTCATGGGGAAAA
>BLSH010505473.1:439889-487138 GCA_018402905.1 Glandirana rugosa
AAAGAAGTGACGTGTACACGGCTATACTACAGTCGTGTAGATGATGTGACGTATAGAGGACTGGACACGTCCAAACCCTCTTTACGTCCCGTGGATGTCCACTCGGAATAATATCCGAATAGACATCCAGTTTCACCAACGGTGTTCAACTGTTGGTGAAATTTCACCAACGTTTCCGTCTTCCGAAAAAAAATTAGTGGTTGTCAACTTGTGGCAACCACTTTGACCTACAGATAAGCCTATAATAAGGCTCACCTGTAGGTGCCCTGCATTTCTCCCAAACCTGCACAGGTCAGGAGATATGCAGTGTAGTAGATGTGCTGACATCATATCGGCACATGTGCAGTGAAGAAACGGCCTCCGTGCCGTTTCTTCACTGTGATCGTGTCGTGACTGACGGCTCCCGAGCGCATGCACAGTAGCGACGTCACGCGACTCTGACCAGTCACAGAAGCGGGGCAGAAGATGGACGCGGCCAGCACAGGGGACAGCACTGGACGTCGCAGGCTTCATTTCCAGGTAAGTGACACATAATGGGCTAGTATGCGATGCATACTAGCCCATTATGCATCTACTTTACAGGGGAATATAGAGGAAGTAAAATCAATCTGGGTTTACTTCCTCTTTAAGTTTCCTTATACATGATTGGGTATTTCTTAAATAGTGAATTTTCACTTTGTTTCACCCCATCCAATAAAAAAAGGGGAACATTCCCTTTAAAGGTTAACATGCGCTAGGGTCAATATAATTATATTGTTACATTGTATTTCTTATTTCAGCTTCCTAAAGGAGTTCTATGGTCACAGCATACACTTTCATTTTATAACATCAGCATTGTAATAACAATACAAACAATAGTTATATTTGACAATCCACTCATTTTCAAATACATGCGTAAGCTGCAGAGCCACAGGACAAGTTCATTTGGTTGGTGAGTTGAGCTGGGAATTTTCTCTGGTTTTGTTTTGTATGCGTTGCCCTTCCATGTGCTCCTTGCTCTGAAGGCCACTTATAGGTGGGGACAGTGGCCAGTTGTTTGTTAGTGATATAATATTGGTGAGGGGACACACTGGACACCTCTTCTGCCATTGTGTTATGTGCTAGGTATCCAGTGTGCCCCTGTGCCTTTAAGGAGGGGTGGGCTACCTCCGGCTGACCTGTCCTCCATTTATCCATTAGAACGCATGTGCTTCCAATTTGGAGACTCACAAATTTACTAGAGTTAGGACTACAGAAATATCAGGGTGCCTTGGAGTGGCTCTTCAGCTTACGCATTTATTTGCAAATGTGTGCTAACTAATCCCATGTTTTTAAGGCAAACTGATTAATTTTTTTTGGTAGAAGACTGATTGGTGAGTTGAGCTGGGAATTTTCTCTGGTTTTGTTTTGTATGCATTGCCCTTCCATATGCTCCTTGCAATGAAGACCACTTATAGTTGGGGGCAGTGGCCATTTGTTTGTTACTGATGGATCTCAGCTTTCACCTCAGCCATGGAGTTCTGTAATCTTTGGTTACAAACCCTAGATGACTTCAGTGGACTTTTAGAAAGTTACAAGTTTCTTCCTGACGGAGGATATCTCACCAACCTTTTGCAGTCGCATGCAGAATGGCGGTATTAAAGCTCCAAATTACAAATGCAGGGCTGATTACTTCTTGAAAGCTTGAGAAATTCATACCTATCATAGCCAGATTTACATAAGTAATACAGCCGGGCGATAGAAGTGGCACGTTTGATTCGGGACACATCTCAGATTGTTTTGTGGGGTCTTGACACATTCATTTCCAACGAGCAGAACAGTCACAGTTTTGCTCATAACAGGTTTAGCTAACTATGGAGCGTCTGTCACATTTAGATTCATCGAGAAATGCTCTGTGAAGAACTTCAAAGGAATCGCAGCTTTGAAACACTCCAATAATTTCTGTATTCTGAACTGACAAAGAATATTCACATTAAACAGCCAAAACCTTAACACAGGTTGGGTGGAGAGATTTAGAACAATGACCGTTGGTAGCAACAACTGAGGATGTAATTAACCTTAAACTTCTGTATTTTTGGTTTAGTTTCGGTGTAATACAGATAAATGCATTCCGTTCTGGTGGAAATGTGACACGGTAGATGATTGCGGCGATGGATCAGATGAGCCCCCAGAGTGTCGTAAGTGTATCTTTTGCTTTATTGCTCATAGTAAATTTTGTTTTAGAGGGATGTTGTAAGGGCTTTGGGTCAGTTTTATTTTATGTTTTAAAATCAGTTTTACTTTGTTTATATTATTATTTAATGTCTGTTTTACAAATTCATGTTTACACAGGGCACATGCATGACACTGATGTCACAGAGCATCAGCAGAGGCTGTTTGCTTTCAGATCGTCTTTCTCTAATTGTCTATCTCTATTCTCCATATAACCCTAAGGCTAGGTTCACACTGATTCAGCTGGATTTTGATTTGATTTTTAATGCGATTTTATAGTGCAGCTGCGGTAAGACTTTAGACATTTTGTATATCTTTTTAATGCATATTTTACCACTGTGACTCATCCCTACTGCCCGCCAGCAAGGATGAATCATTGGTTGCTAATGAGCCAACGCCAGCCAGCTTCCTAGCAATGATGAGTCATCCCTGCTGTCAGCAGGGACTGTAAACAAAAGAGTCCTTTAGGCCTGGTATGGCAACTGAAAAAAAAAATCATGGGATCCACCCCAAAATCTATACCAGGCCATTTGCTTTGGTATGGATTTTAAGGGGAACCCCAGGGCAAAGAAAAAAACAAACAAACATACCAGCCGCATGCCATCAACATGGGAGGGGGTGCTTTGGGGGGCTCCCTCCCCATATCACCTTGTCCCTATGTTGACGAGGACAAGGGCCTCTTCCTCACAACCCTGGCCCGGTGGTTGTGGGGGTGTGAAGGGTGACTTTTCGGAATCTGGAAGCCCCCATTAATAAGGGGGCCCTCAGATCCTGCCCCACCCATATGCATGAGTATGAGGTACTTAGTACCCCTACTAGTGCACCAAATGTTAAAGTAAATAAAAGCACAATGCCACATCTTTAAATAAAAGAAAAATGTCCCCTGATGTAAATTCATTGTCAATTATGATAAACACAGTCCACCAACCTGCAAAAAAAAAAAAGAATGCCGCCAGCTGAACATGAACAATCCCATGACTTGACACTCACGGAATGACAGCGCTGCTTCCTCTCCACTGCTAAGTAAACAAAAGGGCAGGTCCATCTGGTGATGTAAATATCTCACTGCATCACACCAAAGTAGTACAGAACCCTTCCCCAAAGTCGTATCTCAGCTGCGCTGCATTGATGTGAACAGGCACAAACTCAGTATGCAAACTCAATGCAGGTAGTGTGCAGGTTGAGATTTGAATGAAAGACCCCAGTGCTGCAGGAGTGCTAACCACTAAGCCTCTGCTGCCCCACTAGGCTGCTAGCGGTCGGAGATTTATAAACCATCTGCATTGTAGGATATTGTTTTGCATATTCTCTACAAAGTTCACATTACAAGCTTTTACCAGATGATTTTTTTGATTGGCCAAAAGTTTTTTGTGCATCAGTCATCAACATAATTATAATATTTTAGCAAGCTGCTATTACTTTTTTATCAAAAATAATGGGCAGCGCTACCAATATAGCACTGTGAATGGCTGATATGAAGAAAACTCCACATATGCCAAAACATGTGTATATATAAATATACACCAAAAGTGCAAATTAATCAACCTCTTATATGCATATCATTTCTCTAAATACATGTGTGTGCAAACATAACCCAATCCTAGTGTGGTAACAACCGATAAAGTGCTTGTGCATATATTACATTAGGCAAAAAATGTCATTAGCAGCATTCATCAGTCCATAAAACAGTCATTGCATCAGGTAGGAGATCGATCCAAACAAGGGACAGCCAGGTTTCCGATGGGTGCACAAAAAGATCAGAGGGTGCTCTTATCAAGTCCTCCACCACTAAGATTGGCCGCTTACCTCACTAATATCTTTAATGCATGCATGCGTCAAAAGCGGGACTTCTTCAGTAACTGAAATTACTGAAGTAACTGAATTACTGAAATCGTTACTGAAGAAGTCACACCTTTGACGACACACGTCTAGGGGAGGAGCCTCACGTCCGCACGTCACTCTGTGGCCATTACGAACGAACGGATTGTAACATGTAGTAATCAGCTGGCACGGCTTAATGTGCTTGATCTTGTAAGTGTTTTTTATGCTTTGGGGCTAATTAAAACAGTCCAAACGGAGAGCACTAGATTGTCTGTTATTTACACACATATATCGGGGGAGCTGCTTGATCCATATCAGCACGGACCGGAGCTTTGGAGGCCAGTGAGGTAGCAGACCTGATCCCAGGTTATGAGGGATACATGTGCATTAAAGATATTAGCAGTGAGCCGCCAATCTAAGTGGTGGAGGACTTGATAAGAGCACCCTCTGATCTTTTTGTGCATCCATCGGAAACCTGGATGTCTCTTGTTTGGATCTATCTCCTACCTGATTCAATGACTGTTTTATGGACTGATGAATGCTGCTAATGACATTTTTTGCCTAATGTAATATATGCACAAGCACTTTATCGGTTGTTATGACACAAGGATTGTGTTGTGAGATATACGCACATGCAGCACTTTACTTTGGGTTATGTTTGCACACACATGTATTTAGAGAAATTATATGCATATAAGAGGTTGATTAATTTGCACGTTTGGTGTATATTTATATTTACACATGTTTTGGCATATGTGGAGTTTTCTTCATATTCTTCATATCAGACATTCACAGTGGTATATTGGTAACGCTGCACATTATTTTTCATGTATTGTGAACACTGGGGAGGTGAAAGCACTGGATTAGTGCTAGCAGCTGCCACTTGATACTAGAGGAACTGTGGTCAATCCCATTTGTGGATTCACATCTCCTTATAGTATACACACAATACCCTGGGGGTTTGTTTTATTAGTTATATTTGTCTGATTTATTTAGGTTTTTGTAGATATTTGAGCTGATTTATTTATATAATTATTTGCTATGACTTTTTATTTACCCATATTATTTCTGAAAATGGTGCCCTACATTGTGCTCTGCTCCTATAACTATCTCATTATTCCTGCATGTTAGCTACAAGGTATCGTAACTTAACTTTTAAATTGAATCTATAATTCAGAGCCAACAGATAGTTAGTTACAGTCTGTCTTGTTATGTAGCACAGTACATGCATGAAGTTCACGCTTATGAACTAATTAACAGTACACCAGCTGTTGCCATGCCAAGATCTGTAAAATGTGCAAAAAAGTTCAGAATGCAAACTACTTCACACTCCTCTACCTGTTGGAGAAAAGGCAACTAAATTAAACATGAACAGGATTTACACTTCAAAAATGGGACACATTGGTTAATTACTCAGGATGTTTTACAGTTGGGTTCTATTGTTGGCATGTAATGGAAATAACAATTGGCATAACAAACATAAAGCTTCTATGTTGGCATGCCAGCAATATGTTTCTTAATTGCAATGAAAACAAAACGTTTTTTTTCCTATTGATATTGATGTAGTGGAGAATTCATTAGATTCTGCTGTTGACAAGGCTTTTGCTTGGTTTTGCCGGTGTTGCCATTTTAGAGTTGGAAGAGATATAGCCACATGCCATAGGCACACCAAGATCCTTGCTATGTTAAGTCATAATTTGGGAATAGTGCAGCAAATTTGTGAAGGTTGAAAATTGCCCCCTGTTCTTTTTCAGAGTGTACGCATTAATGGATCGGTCATCCATAAACTGACATTTCAGTCACAGATCTGGTGTTCAGACTATGTCACAGTCAGGGGTCAGGGTTAGGGAGCAGTACCTATAGCAGTAGCAAGGGTCCTATTAAACAGCTGATAAGTACAGAAGCAGATCACTCTGGCAGATCATATGGGATCACCTGAGGTGCGGAGTTTAAGTACTAATTGGTATTCACCAGAGCTTCATGCTGGTGGAGATGGGTTTTGCTGCATACTAGCACCAGGTCACAGTACTCTAGATTGCCCCAACAAGATGTGAGCAAGCCAGGGTCCAGTAGCAGATATAGCAGGTCAAGATAAGCAGAAGCATTAGTAAACTAGCCAAAGGTTGGTAACCAATGATAGTAAAGATTCAGATGGCAGCAGGAATGATAAGAGCGAGATATTGGTTGGAGGGAGCACAATAATCTGGGAAAACAGAAAGTGCAAAGACATGTTGTAAATAGGAAGTTCATTTGAGGAGCAAGGAGTTCAAAGTTCATGAGAAACAAGTTTCAGGGTAGGATCAATCAAGGAATTGTCCAGGGAGCTGTATAGCATTTCAGGTGGCTCAGCAAGAAGAGACATTGCCAGATACAACAAAGTTTGCAAGTTCAAATTGAGGCCCTGACAGAGTAACTTCTGTCCATCACACCTACTATAGGGCCAAACGCACATGAAAACACCTCCAAATTATTCAGTTCAGGTATTTTCAGTGAAAGGTACTACACAACAACACACAAAGACATTTTATAGAACTTTTAACCTTCTGACAACAGTTTGGGAAAGGCCCTTTTCTGTTTCACCATGATTGTGCCCCAGTATACAAGGCCAGGTCTATAAAGACATTGGGGGGGGATATAACCATTTGCCGACCGCCAACCGCAGGTTGACGGCGGCAAAGTGGCTCATTATCGCAATAATGAGTCATACGACGGCGGCTGCGATAACGCACACTGTGAGCGCGCGCGCGCTGCCGGAGGCGCACCCGCGCGCTCACTGTGTTCGGGGAGGGCCAGGGAGCGGGTGCGGCGGCTTCGATTGCTACCCGCGATGGCCCCCCCGGAGCGAAGGAACGGAGGTCTGTGTATGTAAACACGGACCTCCGTTCTGTGAAGGGGGAAGGGCTGTGATCACAGCCTTCCTGTATACGAAGGCTGTGACCACTTCCCTTCCCCAGCTAGGGCAGTCCCCATACAGTTAGAACACGCCCAGGGAACATACTTAACCCTTAGAGCGCCCCCTGCAGGTTATTCCCTTCACTGCCAATGGCATTTACACAGTAATCAGTGCATTTTTATAGCACTGATCGCTGTATAAATGCCAATGGTCCCAAAAAAGTGTCAAAATGGTCCGACATATCTGCTGAAATATCGCAGTACCGCTAAAAATCGCAGATCGCCGTCATTACTAGTAAAAAATAAAAAAAAATAAAAACCCCAAAAATGAATTCTCATCATCCGTAAACGCGACCACTTTTGCGCAAACCAATCAATAAACGCCGATTGCAATTTTTTTTATCGCAAATATGAGGAAGAATGTAAATCGGCCAAAACGTTGAAAAAAAATGTTTTTTTATATTTTTTTTGGATTTGTATTCTAGCAAAACGTAAGAAATTTGGGTTTTTTTGCAAAATTGTCGCTCTTCTTTTGTTTATAGCGGCGATCAGAAATGACGCAGAGGGGATCAAATACCACCAAAAGAAAGCTCTATTTTTGGGGAAAAAAGGACGCAAATTTCGTTTGGGTACAGCGTCGCACGACCGCGCAATTGTCAGTTAAAGTGCCGAATCGCAAAAAGGGCTCCGGTCCTAAAGCTGGAAATCCTTTCCAGGGCTGAAGTGGTTAATAAAGCCCTAACAACAATTTTCTGGAGGTATAACCCTTCAAAATGACCACTTTGCCCACTGCCGCCCACTTTGGTAGCATTATCAACACATGCAACAGATTCAGTTAGTTCTTAATATTGCCACTTTTACAAAGGGGCATTAATACTGCACTAAATTTGAAAATAATTGCCTCCAACTGGAGGTAATTAAGACCAACTATAAGCTTGCATACAGAGACAGGTAGAGTGCCTCCTGCCCTCGCCATCTGTCAGTGGTTGTAATGGATACTGTCAGCTGTGCGGTTTGTTATCAACCAATGATATTGACAGTGAGGGGAGCCTTATGGAGAAGCTGAAACATTGGTTCCCCATCAGGTCTATGCTCTCGTTGTGATTGACAGCAGGCAGTGAACAGATCCTGTATCCATTAGAATTTTGGCTATGGATCTGTCAACTGCTTGCTGTCAATCACAAGGAGAGTGGACCTGATGGGAAACAAAAAAATGAGGGACAGATAGCCCCAATTAGGTCAGACTTTTAAAGCACTCTGATGGGGAACAAATGTCTCAGGTTCTAACCACCCAGGCACCTGCTTCCAACAGGTACACAAATCTGTCACCTGCATCAACATTTGTATTTCAGAGGCACGGTGGAATTCTAAAGAGTGCCATAGACACTCTTTATGAATTCCCCTGATTGTTTGACTTGTTTGATATGAAAGAACTTGAATAGCCTATACAGAGCCTTGACCTCAACCCTCATCACCTCTGAGCTAAACTGAATTGCCCACTGTAAGCCAGGACTTCTTGTCCAACATCAGTACCTAAACTCACATATTGACTGAATGGGCACACATTCCACAGGCCTAGCATTCTAATATCATATTGCCTTCCAAGAAGAGTAGAGGCCATTATTTGTGGGGTTTGGCATCTCCTTAAAAGCTGAGCTGAACAAGCTGAAGTTAGAAGCTAATTGCTTACTATGTGCAGCTGCTCCAGTTTTTGGCAAAATCCGCCACAGTGTATATTTCTTAAGGGCTAAACAGCATAGTGCCTTATTCTGTTCCCACTTACCTTGTGGCATTCAAACATAACCTGTTCTATTTTTCATAACAAAAAGTAAATTCAAATTATTAATAGCAGTTGTGCAAACTTTGGAACTCAAATGCAGAGATGCCTGTCAGAATCCCTGGGAGGTATCAGAAACCATTAGATTGTTTTAACTTTTGGCATCAACCATAAGCTAAAATATCAACTCTGGGTGGACTTTCTCTTTAAAGCAAAGGTAAACTACACAAGAAGAGAGAACTAAAATGACTGAAAAGAATTGCACGGTGTAGCAGCTGATGTTGATTCAGAGTTGATTAGAATGAATACAAATATCCAAGTCAAAATGTCAAGTACAACTTTCAGTAAACTCCAAGGTGCAGAGGAAGATAAAACAAAGCTGCTGGGCAACTGTGATCAATGTTACGATTTGCTAGAAAAAAATCTTTCCTGACCCCCAAAGGGAGCCACATTTAGACCCTGGATTAAAACATTTCCATAAAATCAATTTATAATTATTATTGTAGATACCATTAGTTGTAAGAAAAGATCCAGTTCTTTTAAATCCCATATGTATTTTGCTAATTAATCTTAAAAGACAAGTGTGGGGTTTAAAGAAATAAACATTCTTACTCAGCTCAGATCAATGCTGCATCTGTCCCCCACCACCTCTATACTGAGAACTGGGAGATTAAAGATCGCTGATTGCTCAGTTCTTTGGTCTGCTCTGAGCACAGAGTGGTGAATGTCTTCCCAGCCCTCACTGGAAAACCGGACTGTGCAGGGGATATGAGCAGCTGGCTCAGTCTTCCTGCGGCATGCTGAGAGCCTGAGCCAGCTGCCAGTAAGGCATGTGGACAGATTCCATCATTAATTGTAAGGATCCCTGAAGAGCTTGGCCCAGTTCTGTGATGTCAGCCAACAGCAGGCTTTAACTAGCTGTGGGCTGAATCAGGGTCACAGGAGTTCAGAACTAAGTGCACTTCTGTGACCCACAGGATAAGTATACCCAAAAGAGCTTTGACCATACTTTTCATTTAACCACTCTTCAAGGGTTAGTCCAGTTATAGGCAGGGTCTGCTGGGCTGAGTCAAACCCTGGCTTCTTTTATGGCTTAGATACTCCAACAGTGAGATCTCATTTCCATGATCTCTGTCCATCTGGGAGTTTTGGGTGCGCCCCATCCCAGAAAAAAACAAAAACAGCACTAAAACCTTGTATAAACTGAAGCCAAACCATTATGCTACTTATTATAACTGTGCTTTATTTCTCTTTATGGGAAATTATTAAGGAACTTGAGTCCAGTCCTATATCATAATTGACAGTGCCTTTTCTGATTTGACAGCTGAGTTCAAGTGCCAGCCAGGAAGGTTCCAGTGTGGCAGTGGACTCTGTGCCCTCCCAGCTTTTATCTGTGATGGAGAAAACGACTGTGGAGACAACTCTGATGAACTCAACTGTGGTAGGTGATTATGCCACATGAGAAATCAAATAAATATGAAATTTGAAAAGATAATCAACTGGGATTAATGATCTGTGTCGACTAGCTTTGGGCTTGTGTCATTGGGAAAACGCTACTTACTTTTAGGTGTATTCCTCCATCATTTTAAAACACTTCTCAGATAAAGTTCTTTGAAAGGTATACGAGATGGTATCAAAAAGTTTTGAGACAAGTTTTGTAACACGCCAACAGGTGGCAACACAAGGCTGCATGCACAGTAATAGGGAGCATCAACCTTCATAAGTCAGTGTGCCAAAAGACATTGTCCTGTCTACATCGGGAGCTGTGCAACTGGTGCTATTAATTTGTGACCATGTGCATTATTACCTCGTCTGCTATTTCATCATAGACAGCAATGATGTCACTGGAAGACAATTTGAGATCAGGAAGACCTTCAACAAGCTCAACCCCCGAAAATGTTGAAACCATGTGGCAAACTGTGCATGTTAATCGTCGGAGAACAATCGCACGTGCCGCTCAAAACACCTTGAATGACCAATTGCAGCATCGCTGTAAACTTGCCACATCATGTCAAATGTCTCTGTGGCAGATTTAAATAGTTACATAGTTAGTCAGGTTGAGAAAAGACACAAGTCCATCTAGTTCAACCAAAAAAAAATAGAAAAATTATATATAACCATACAATCCCTTATACAATCCTTCACTCACAGTTGATCCAGAGGAAGGCAAAACCCCCAGCAAAGCATGATCCAATTTGCTATAGCGGGGGAAAAAATTCCTTCCTGATCCCCTGAGAGGCAATTGGATATTTCCTGGATCAACTTTACCTGAAAATGTTAGTACCCAGTTATATTATTTACATTAAGGAAAGAATCCAGGCCTTTTAAAAGCAATCTACCGTGCTGGCCAAAACCACCTCTGGAGGGAGTCTATTCCACATTTTCACAGCTCTTAGTGTGAAGGAAACTTTCTGTATCTGGAAATCTTTTTTCCTCTAGACGTAAAGAGTGCCCCCTTGTCCTCTGTGATGACCTTAAAGTGATAACTCAACACCAAGTTCACTATATGGACCACTTATATACTTGTACATGTTGATCATATCCCCCCTTAATCTCCTCTTCTCAAGAGAGAATAAATTCAGATCCTCTAATCTTTCCTCATAGCTGAGTTCCTCCATGCCTCTTATTAGTTTGGTTGCCCTTCTGTGCACTTTCTCCAGTTCCCCGATATCCTTTTTGAGAACTGGTGCCCAAAACTGAACGGCATATTCCAGATGAGGTCTTAGTGATTTGTACAGGGGGAAAATTATGTCTCACTCTCTATCTCTGGAGTCCATACCTCTTTTGCCCAGTTTTACACAAAATTTCCCATTTGCTGTTTTTTCTAAATTGCTGTCCATGGTGAAATAGCAGTTGTGGTAATGAACGTGCTCAGCATAGCACCAGTTGCACAGCTTCTGATATACACAGGATGATGTCTTTTGATACACCAACTATGAAGGACAGTGCTCCCTGTGACTGTGCTTGCAATCTGTTGACGTGTTACAAAACTAGTCTCAAAACTTTTTGATACCACCTCATATTTGATCTCCTTTTAAGGTTCATCAGCCTGCCTCAAGTTTTTACATTCCTATTGACTTGTATCGGGATAAAGAAAGTTGTGATGTGAACAAAAGCCAATGACACAGGCCCTTAGATTACAGGAAGAATACTGATCTCGGTTTACCAACTTCTTTTCAGATACATATGTCTGCTTGTCAGGACAGTTCAAATGCACCAAGAAGCAGAAATGCATTCCTTTAAATTTACGCTGCAATGGCCAGAATGACTGTGGGGATGAAGAGGATGAGATTGACTGCCGTAAGTTGACACTGTTTTATAGAGACATTACATTACATGAAATGCTGAATCAAAATATTTAATACTATGAACATAAAACAGAGTTACTAAAATAAAAATGAAAACAGCACAGCTCCCTGCAAAAATAAAGTAAATACTTGCCCTTCTTGTTGCCTGTGCCAGTGATTGTCACTTTAATGTAGACATATTGGGGGCTATTTACTAAAACTGGTGCACACAGAATGGGATGCTGCTGGGCATAGTAAATAATCAGCTTCTAGGTTTTATTGTCAAAGCTTAATTACACAAGCTGGTGGTGACCTAGGATCCCTTATGCACATAATGTGGTCCTGCAAATCCCTAACTTCATTCTGGAATGCGATTTTCAAACTAATAGCGGAGACCACCGGCCATATAATTAACCCAGACCCAAAAATGGCACTACTACACATAGGATTAGAATAATTTCCTCCTTCCTCCAGACATATCATTATACACATTCTATATGCTGCAAAACTAAACATCACTAGAAAATGGAAGTCTATTGACACACCAAGCATAGCAGAAACCATAGCAGGAATCAACCACCAATACGATATGGAAAGAATATTTGCCCTGATCACCCTTTCATACCCAAAATTCCTCAAAAAATGGACCCTATGGACAAAAAGCACTAAATGTATAAAAATATAAAACACCACAAGATTAACTGGATAATAATAAACCAACGATAGATCCACGTCTGAACATTCCCTCCTCCCTCCCTCCCCTCCCCCCTCATCCTACTCTCCTGTGCTGTATTTTGAGTACCCACACGCAAAAATTTGAAAGTACTTTCGTGTATTGCTTATACCTTGTAACCACCCCTCATAGACTACCGAAACTAATTTTACATACCTAATGTGGTGTAAACTGTTTTTCTTATGATTAACCAATAATCGACTGTGTACTCTTAACATGTTAAAAACTTTGTATACTTTTGTTATCTTTAACCACAATAAAAATCATTGAAATTAATTACACAAGCTGAAGTTAGGAGCTGGTTGGTTACTCTGCACAGCTGTGTCATTCCCAGTATCCAGAACCCAGTAAAGAACTATGTTATTGACATTTTAATTCAAGTGATAGAACTGCTTTAAAGTGGAGCTCCAGTCTGTAAAAAAACAAAAAACAAAAAAAAAAAAACTAAAAGTAAGCAGCTTCAAATACTGTGGCTGCTGACTTTTAATATTGTGCTTCACTTTCTGAATGATCCTGCCTTCTTCTGAGACCTGTGTGTGTCCAGAAGGCAGGGGGGGGGAGGAGGAGGGGCCGTATATGTCATAGATCACCGATCCTACCTGGCCGGAGCTACTGTAGCTGCTGAATTTTAATATAAGGACACCTACCTGTCCAGGAATCCAGCAATGTCGGCACTCCGAGCCAATTCGTCAATCGGTTTTGGGTGCAGGCGCCAGCATTGTAAGTAAGGCAAACTGGCATTGAAGCCCTCAGGCTTCACAGCCAGTTTCCTACTGTGCATGCGCAAGTCGCGCTATGCTTTTTTAATGGCCCCGCTGTCTTTTGGGACCTGTGTGTGGCAGCGGGGGGGAAGGAGGAGGGGCCAGAAATGTCATAGAGCGATGATCTTACTCGAAAGTGGGAACCTGTCAAAACAAGGTACCTGCTTGCAAACTTGCCAAATGTGGCAGTGGAGGGGTTAGGGTGTGAACAAGCAGAGCTTCCCCTTTTGCGTGGAGCTCCACTTTAACATCTTGTCGATAATGCAGCACATATATGCAGCGGCAAGAGAAATGGGCCTTAACACACAGCTGCTACACATGTGTGTCCCTGGCAACCTAAAGTTATATGCTTACAGCACGTTCCCAGCACACTGTCACCCACAGCTGTCGATCATAGCTTCTGACATGTGTATTGCCTTATTGCTTTAGCATGCCATTCAAAATGATTGGCAATGCTATGCATCAATGTATGTAATGTGTGTCCTCGCCTGTTGCAGGAACGCATATTGTACGTTCAGGGCCGGTGCAAGGATTTTTGCCTACACAGGCGAAGGTGCAATTTTCCACCCCCCCCCCGACCTGATTGGATCATCCATTCTCTATGGAGAGGTGGATGTAAAGGGACATGTGTCCATTTACACCTGCCTGCATCTAAACTGATCTGCTAAAAACATTCCCCATCCATCTAGCGGATCGGATGAAAGTCGGGCGTATATGGACGGGAGGTCCGTTTATATCCAATCGGCCAAAGAGGAGAGCAAGCTCTGTCCATGTCCGCTCTGCATAGCACCTGCTCAATGGGGATCAGTGGTGAGATTCCCCACTAAACAGGTGGATTTGAACCGGAGTCTGCCCATGTGAAAGGGGCCTAATAGTCCATCACATTATACATCACATCTGTAGATGGACTATTGAGGTGCAGGAAGGGACATGGGCTCTGTATCCTATACAAACTATCAAGCTAATAAACATCTCCTGGAGCAAGGACAGCCCAGAGTATGTGTAAAGGGATGCTGGCGATGCCATGTTCCATTCTCCAATACACAGTCACAGTGACTCACCCCAGTTCTCTCTCCCTTCATTCAGTGAGTAATAAAGATTCCTGTCCTGGTGTCAGGAATTCGATCCTGCATATCAGCAGCCACTGAAAATGTGTCAGGACAGAGAGCGGCCCCTTCCCCCCGATCACTGCCAGGCTGGACTGGACCACAGTGACTGTGCATTATGGGGGAGTTCTCGTCATTCCATAGGGGAGAGACTGCACATAGGATGTAGATGGCATAGGAGGCACTAAGGGGATCAGATCTGTGTCAAAGGACAGATTCCAGTCAGGAATGATCAGTCAGTGTGGGCACAGCAATTGATTTTACTGCCCCTCCTCTGCTGGTGCCCCCAGGCGGCCGCTTGCCCTGCCTTATGCTTGCGCCAGCCCTGTGTACGCACGCATTCCCATAACACATAGATGTAAATGGGCCCTAGCTTGCCTAAAATCATATATGGCCCCTTTCTTGTAACATATTACATGGCAACGTGCCTTTATGCGATTCCATGCTTTTCAGTTTGGTGCAAACACAGTTTTTTTGCTTTAGTGCGATGGGGGTGTCATTAAAACTGAATTAACACACTTTACATGTGTTACTGCAGTATAGAAGTGTACGCTGGCTGCCTGATTGAAATTGGTAATTTTTTTACAATACATTTCAAAATAAATCTATTGTTAAAAAAATTGTACCATGCCTTTAAGATCATTTAAAATTGTAATTTCCTTTTAGAGTTTTATTTCTTTTATACGCAGTGTAAAGCTTACACACTAGAGGGAATCTATATGAATTATTTAAGGTACTTAAGGTTACTAAAATGCAGGTAATTATTGCAGAGTCTGGCCACCTTCTTAAAAGATTCAGAAACAGCGTTTGGCATTTCAATGTATGTCTAATGGAATCTTTGCATTAATACCCGTTGAATGAGAAGCTTGAGAAAGATGCGCTCTGTATTAAAATGTACACTTATTAAAATGGATGAATTCTACTCCTGTTTTGTTCTCTACTAGCTGAAAATAGCTGTTCCCCGGACCACTTTCAATGTAAAACTACAAAGCACTGTATATCTAAACTCTGGGTGTGTGATGAGGACTCCGACTGTGCTGACGGATCAGACGAGGCCAACTGTGGTGAGTATCAACCATTAAACATATTTCTAGCAGCTGTATGTATACTAGACAAGGACCTCATGTCCACCCGATCTTTGATATGAACCCCAGGCCTTTTCAACTCTTGATTCAAACAACTGGACGTGCTAATGAGTATTATTGTTCTCTTTTGTTGAACTTGGAAAAAAGTATAAAGTTTTGTGAATAAATGGACCCAAAAAATTATAAAAAAAAATACTTAAAATCTATACTTGATTGGTTTATTTTCATGCATCTTTTATAAAAAATAATAAATGTTAGTGTTGATTAACTAAAGTCGAATAGGCTGTTCACTTTGCAAGGGAAGTTACACTTTTAATTTTCTGTGCATGTGATTGGGTATTTATGCAAAATGAAACTTCTATAAATTTACTAAGCTCTGGGGTAAATTACCTTGTAAAGTATAACTTCCCTTGCAAAGCGAACAGGCTGTTTGCCTTTAGTATATCAATCTTTGTGTTGCTTAGATTGATGTGTTTCTTTTTCTTTCTTTTAAAGTGCAACCGTGAAACTCCAACATGTGAATACAGTGTGTGCATGCGTGTGTGTAGTAGGCTTTAGTAGGGAGGGTAGGAATCCCTTTAATCACTAGGCAACCATATACTGTATATATACGCCGGCAAGGTGGCTCTGCTGCGCAGGATCACGTACCCAGTATGTGATCCTGCACTTCTGGGCCTGGGGCGTGAGCATGCCCCTCCGCCAGATTAGACACAGCAGGAGCTGATCAGCGGGTAAGGCGGACATGTCTTCTGGCACCCACCAATGCTTCGGTACATAGGCAGAACAGTGGTCTGTCAGTACAGAAGGTATGGATCCTGTGTTTCTGTTAAGCAGGGTCACCAATCCCTGCCTTCCCCTAGTACAAGCACCTCCCCCACAGTACTAAAGCACTAGTCAGGCACACATTTAACCCTTTGATCGCCCCTGATGTTAACCTCTTCCCAGCCAGTGTCATTAGTACAGTAACAGTGCATATTCTTTAGCGCTGATCACTGTATTAGTGTCACTGATCCCCAAATTGTGTCACAACTGTCAGTTAGGTGTTCCGACTGTCTGACGCAATATTGCAGTTTACATACTCTGGTGATTTTGGCCTGATAACATGCACACAAGTTGACACAAAGAGGTTTGAATGGCTATTAAAGGTAACCATCCTCACCTGTGACCTGTTTGCTTGTAATTAGTGTGTGTGTATAAAAGGTCAATGAGTTTCCGGACTCCTGACAGACCCTTGCATCTTTCATCCAGTGCTGCACTGATATTTCTGGATTCTCATGTGGTCATGGGGAAAGCAAAAGAATTGTCAAAGGACCTGTGGGAAAAGGTAGTTGAACTGTATAAAACAGGAAAGGGATATAAAAAGATATCCAAGGAATTGAGAATGCCAATCAGCAGTGTTCAAACTCTAATCAAGAAGTGGAAAATGAGGGGGTTCTGTTGAAACAGGTAGAACAACTAAAATTTCAGCCACAACTGCCAGGAAAATTGGTCAAGATGAAAATAAAACCCACAAATAACTTCAGGATTCTCTGAAAACATGTGGTGTGGCTGTTTCAAGATGCACAATAAGGAGGCACTCAAAGAAAGATAGGCTGCATGGTCGAGTCACCAGAAGAAAGCCATTACTACGCAAATGCCACAAAGTATCTCGCTTACAATACGCCAAACAGCACAGAGACAAGACTCAAACCTTCTGGCACAATGTCATTTGTAGTGATGAGACCAAAATTTAGCTTTTTGGCCACAACCATAAATGCTTAATTTGGAGAGGAGTCAACTAGACTTGTGAAACACGGAGATGTTTTGGGGATGTGTGAGCTACAAAGGCACAGGAAATTTGGTCAAAATTAATGGCAAGATGAATGCAGTATGTTATCAAAAAATGCTGGAGGAACATTTGCATTCATCAGCCAGGAAGCCGCGCATGGGACGTACTTGGACATTCCAACATGACAATGATCCAAAACACAAGGCCAAGTTGACCTGTCATTGGCTACAGCAGAAAATAAAGTTAAGGTTCTGGAGTGGCCATCTCAGTTTCCTGACCTCAATATCATTGAGCCACTCTGGGGAGATCTCAGATGTGCAGTTCATGCAAGACAGCCCAAGAATTTCCAGGAACTGGAGGCTTTTTGCCAAGAGGAATGGGCAGCTTTACCATCTGAGAAGATAAAGAGCCTCATCCACAAATACCACAAAAGACTTCAAGCTGTCATTGATGTTAAAGGGGGCAATACACGGTATTAAGAAC
Organism: Glandirana rugosa; assembly: GCA_018402905.1. Classification (NCBI taxonomy): domain Eukaryota; kingdom Metazoa; phylum Chordata; class Amphibia; order Anura; family Ranidae; genus Glandirana; species Glandirana rugosa. The sequence continues at coordinate 457,793 of BLSH010505473.1, forward strand.
TGGGGTATGTAAACTTTTGATCAGGGTTATTTGGGTAGTTTCTGTTGTCACTATGATTTAAAAAGAGTAAACACAGTTGACTGATAATAAATGGCTTCAGCCAAACACTAACCATGAGTGAAAGAAACGTTTTTGTGTTCTCATTCATATTCTCTGAAAAATGGCCAAGAAATCATAAATTCTGCCAGGGTAGGCAATCTTATGAAAACAACGGTATATATATATCATACTTTTTAGACGCTATAACATTTGCATAAACCAATCAATATAAGCTTGTTGGGATTTTTTTTTACCAAAAATATGTAGCAGAATACATATTGGCCTAAATTGATGAAGAGATTACATTTTATATTGGAAATGGCAGAAAGTAAAAAAATATTGTTTTTTTTTTTTTTTTTTAATTGTCGGTCTTTTTTTGTTTATAGAACAAAAAAATAAAAACTGCAGAGGTGATCAAATACCACCAAAAGAAAGCTCTATTAGTGGGAACAAAAGAATATACATTTTGTTTCGGTACAACGTCGCACTACCGTGCAATTGTCCGTTAAAATAACGTAGTGCTGTATTGCAAAAAATGGCTTGGTCATGAAGGGGGGTAAATCTTCTGGAGTTCAAGTGGTTAAGCTTTTTATGCTCTCTGTGTACCTGGCAAGGAAATTGCACTTACTTCCTGTACCAGTGGCCCCTTCTTGATCCCCTCTCTATATGATTTTTCATAGCTTCCAGTAGAGAATCCACAATAAAGCCAGTCTCACTGTCCAACACCTTGTAGATTCCCTAAAATAATTTATAGAGAATTCCGGTAGTTGTGGTCTCTAGGACAGGAAACAAAGTGACTTTTCCATAGCAGGGAAATAAACAGCAGTAATTGCCTGCTGCATTTTTCTGCACCTCTATGCTCCATTATAGTGTAAATGCCGGTCTCTCTTGCATGATGTTGAGCAGGTGCAGAAAACAGCAGATCTCTGCACATGATGTGAGCAAGCCCTATAGTACGACAATGGACAACACTTGGTTAGTGAGTGCACTGTGGGGGAGATTTACTAAAACCGGTGCACCCAGAATCTGGTGCAGCTGTGCATGATAACCAATCAGCTTCTGGCTTCAGCTTATTAACCACTTCAATACCGGGCACTTAGAACACTTCCTGCCCAGACCAATTTTCAGCTTTCAGTGCTGTTGCGATTTGAATGAGAATTGCACGGTCGTGCGACTCTGCACCCAAACAAAGTTTTTATCATTTTGTTCCCACAAATAGAACTTTCTTTTGGTGGTATTTGATCATCCCTGCGGTTTTTATTTTTTGCGCTAAAAAAAAAAGGCCGAAAATTTTGAAAAAAAAACAAACATTTTTCTTTGTTTCTGTCACAAAAGTTTGTATAAAGTACATTTTCTCCTTCACTGACGGGCACTGATGTGGCTACACTGATGGGCACTGATGAGGCTACACTGACGGGCACTGATGAGGCAGTACAGATTGGCACTGATGAGGTGGCACTGATAAGGTTGCACTGATGATGGGGCACATATGCAGCACTGATGGGCGGCACTGACAAGCAACACTGACGGGCACTGATACGTGGCACTAATATGCGGCACTGATGGACACTCATAGGCGGTACTGATAAGTGGCACTGGGCACTGATGGGCACTGATAGGTGGCACTTTTAGGTGGCACAGGTGGGCACTGATAGGTGGCACAGGTGGGCTCTTATAGGTGGCAAAGGTGTGCACTGGTGGAACAAGCACTGATAGGGATGGCACTGGCAGGCATCATATATGGGCACAGTGCCATCCCTAGAGTACATAATATTGCCCTTACCTGGTGGTCTAGTGGGGGCTCCCTGGTGGTCCTGGGCGGCCTCTGTGTGCCTTCCCTGGTGGTCCTAGGCGGCCTCATTGCGATGTCTGGGAGGGGGGCTCCCTGGTGGTCCAGTGGGGGTGATCCTGACGGTGGCTGTCAGGAGAGCAGCCGATCGGCTCTCCGCTGCTCAGGTCTGCAGACCTGAGCAGAGGAAAAGCCGATAAACGGCTCTTCCTATTTACACTGTGATCAGCCGTGATTGGTCACGGCTGATCACATGGTAAAAGGCTTCGGATCGAAGCCTTTTACCTCGGTCGGTAATGCGGTGGGTCACACTGACCCACGGCACCACTGATTGCTGCGATGCGCGCCCCCAGGGGCGTGCGATTGCGGATTATCCTGAGGACGTCAATAGACGTCCAGTCAGGATAATGAGCCACCCGCTCGGACGTCATTTGTCTATGCGCCGGGCGGGAAGTGGTTAAGCTTTGACAATAAAACCTAGACGCTGATTGGTTTCTATACAGAGCTACATCAGATTTTGCACCATGCAGTTTTAGTAAATAACCCCCTATGTATCTTAAACATTTGCCATGTTTTTCTCTTTTCATAGTATACTGATACTGATTTCACATGTTTTTATCCTTTGTGGCATCTCAGTGCTTCTGACCTCCTCTGGCTTCTTTTAACTACTTCCTGTCTATATGCACTTGCCCCAGCATCAGTTACATATTACTGCTTTGAACAAACTTCATAAAAAGTGACAAAAGGCAGAGCATGCTTGCAAGATGTGTGCTAACAGAGCCACTTGTAGTTTCCACCATGGGTGCACGGGGTAGGATGACAATGCAGGAGCACAATTGGGAGATCATTGTCACCTCTTAACAGGAAGCACCTAAACAAGGACCACCATGATAGGATCCCTAGGTATACTTTTAATGCAATACAATGTAAAGCCCCATTACAGTGGGGCTGCACACACACTCCAAGGTTTAACCTCCCTGTGTCTTCCGCCCGATTCTCTGTGATGCTGTGCTCCATACCCTGCGAGCGTTGCGTCCCATGGGGGCGAAGCCTGGTGGCAAATTCAAAATGTGAAACACACACAATACATACAGTACACTGTAATCGGTAAGAATACATTACTGTATGAAATCATTTCACATCCCTTTTGTCCCATGTGCTTTATCCAGTGCCCTGCATGCACTTTTATATTATATATGCCATTCTTTCTGCCTGGAAACTTGAGAATGTCCATGGCATCCAAAAAGCGTCCCTTTATGTAAAAAGTGTTTTTTGATCAGCTAGAAAACAGTGATAGTAAATAAGAATCATTTGCAGAATATAGTGATTATGATTCATGGGGAAATTTATCATCAGACACTGAAAGTGACGACAGCGACAATTCTGCAACTGAGAAAATGTCAGCGTTTTTTATTTGATTACATTATTGAATACATTTTATTATTATTATTTTATTTTTTTTGAAAATTATTTACAGTTATTTATTATATTATAATTTATGATTTTGTGTTTCAAACGTTATCATACCCGGAATGTCTGCTAGACTCTTGTTTGGACAGATTTAAGTGAGTTATTCCTAATAATTACAGGCCAACAATATAAAACGCCAAATTTCTATGCGAAACAATGTACCGCTTTTAGATGCAAAAATCTGACATAATCATTCCGCCAGAGAGGTTAATTGCTTGTTTAGGCCAAGGGAACTGGTTAAAGTAGATCTACTTACATAATCTTCTGTTCCTCCACAATGCTAAATTGGTCCCTGCAGCCTCTTTTCCCTTAGGCTGGGTTCGCACTGAAGCACGCTCCGACGCACAGCAGGAGTCCAGTGTGTCACCGTTCACCATTTCAGGTCCGATTTCAGCCCGAATTTTGGGCTGAATTTGGACCTGAAATGGACCAAAAGACACACAGGACCACTGCGCAAGTTCCCACTGGAGCCGCTCTGGAGATGTGTGTACCTCCTCCATAGAGAACCAGTCACAATATCCTGCTATTCCAATTTGGATGTGGGGAACCCACATCCAATTTGCACTAGTGTGAACCCAGCTTTATGCTTCAGTGGTTTAGGGTCCTGGCATATTCAAGACCAATGCAGGGTCTACAGTCAAGGGACATTCCGCTGGAGTGAGGGGAGTGCCACTTTCCAGGGGAGTGGAGATAAGATAAGTAAAAGCACTTTTGCTTTCCTCTAGACTAAAATAAGCAACATTTTCAAAATTCCTGGAGTTGGGCTTTAAAAAAGATTGAAAACAACCTTTGGAACTATATTACCTATTGAAGCTTATAGAAGATCTTAGTGATTAGATTTATATCTACTTACATTTTTCATAAGTAAGTCAGCAAAACAATTTAATTATCACTTACGACTTAATATTCAAACTGTTGGAGGCTCTGAGTTCACCAGTAGTCGGAATCCAGCTGTGGGCTTTTTGTATAAACCAAGTGAAAAGAAACCCCACCAATCAGCATCCAGCTGTCATTTTTCTATTGAAGCTCAGACAAAGAAAGGAAACATCTGAATGGCTTCCAAGGAGTGACATTCCTCCTACTGTATATTCATTATTCTTGTTTTTACAAATGAGCCCAGGTGTCCTGCGTACGAGCTACCCGCCGAACGTAATAGAATAAGATAAGGTTTGATCAAAAATTCCGCACAGAGCCTCATAAATATTCATGTTCTACTTCTCTCTATAATCAGCTATTTCAACCTCAGCAGTGACTAGTTTTTCTACACTTTGCAAAACTGGTTAAAGTAATTAGTTACCTACTGTGACTAAAAAAGAATAGTCGTAGTCATTCATTACTTTTCCTGCACACATCTTCTAGCTGCACAATTAGAAGAGAGTCAAAGGTCTGAGCAACTAATTAAGAGTTGCAGAGTAAATTAACCTTTGTATCCCATTATGCAGAAGACAAATGTAATCTTTTGTCACGGAGTTACCTTACTGATGTTGAAAACATAAAAATCAGCTGTTGATACTCGCCCAGATACATAGCATAGAAAAAAAAAAACCGACAGAGCATTGAGGAGGACATTATTTGTGGACCTTGTTTTCTTTGATATGTGTGTACAATGTGGCCCAATGTAATTTTGGAACAAATGTAGACTGTACAGAAACTAAAATGTTAAAGGAATGTTAGCTTTATCCCTTTTTCCTTATTTAGTTGTATCTTGCACTTGAAGTTTATAAAAAGAGAATAAGAACAGCTACTCATACAACACATGTAAATCTCTTTTGTGAAATTTGTGATGCTACTATTGAGTGACTGTTTTTTTTCTGAAACTACATATAGAAACGTTACTAGAAGACCTAAAAAAAGTAAGGGGTGGGTAACTACATGGCAAATGAGGTTAATGTTAGAAAATGTAAAGTAATGCATTTGGGGCTAAAAATATGAATGCAAGTTACTTTCTAGGGGAGAAACCTTTGGGGGAATCCAGGATGGAAAAGGATCTGGGGGCTGTAGCAGATCACAGGCTCAGCAATGGCACGCAATGCCAAGTTATAGCAAGCAAAGCAAGCAGATTATTAGCATGCATTAAAAAAGGGTATTTACTCAAGAGATAAACCTATAATTCTATCACTTTGTCTGGCTGCATCTTGAGTATGCCATCCAGTTCTGGTCACCAGTCCTTAGGAAAGATGTGCTGGAACTGGAGAGAGACCAGTGAAGGCAACAAAGCTGATAAAGGGAATTGAGGACCTCGGTTACAAGGAAAGACTACAAGCACTAAATGTATTCTCCCTGGAGCATAGACGCTCGAGAGGATATATGATAGCAAAATAAAAATACCTTAATGGTGATTCTAGCATAGGGAAAAAAAAAACGATTCAATATCAGGGAGCTTAAAGTGATTGCAAGACTCATTATTTTTCTATAAAAATAACAAACATGTTATACTTAGCTGCTCTGTGTAGTGGTTTTGCACAGAGCAGCCCAAATCCTCCTCTTCAGTGCTCCTGGCCCCTCCCTCCTGTTGAGTGCCCCCACAGCAAGCATCTTGCTATGAGGGCACCCGAACCGAGTTGCAGCTCCGTGTATCCATTCAGACATGGAGCCGTGGTTTAGCACTGTCCTAACTCTCTCCTCATTGGCTAACTGACTTTGATTGACAGCAGTGGGGGCCAATGGCACCACTGCTGTGTCTCAGCCAATCAGGAGGGAGAGTCCCGGATGGCTGGGGCACTCGTGGATATCACTGGATCTAGATGGACCTCAGGTAAGTATTAGGGGGGCTGAGGGGGGCTGCTGCACACAGAAGGCTTTTATATTAATGCATAAAATGCATTTAGATAAAAAAAACCTTCTGCCCTTACAACCACTTTAAGAAGACATGCAAACTACTCAATGAGATTGGAGGAGAAGCAGCTTAACCTTAAGCTGAGTAAGGGGTTTTTTAATATCAGAGCAGTAAGGATATGGAACTCCCTTCCTTAATTGGTGGTGTCAGCCGGAAGTGTCAATAGTTAAAAAAAATAACTCTGAGATGGACACCTTAGCAAATTCAGTATACAGGGATATGGGAATTGATATTGATTATTGACATAAACACAACTGGATGGACTGGTGTCTTCATTCAACCTTACAAACTATTTAACTTTGTAACTATGTTACCTAGGTAACTTAGGCAGAAATAAGACATAGGACAGGCTATAGATGGAAATTTTCTGAGAATGATGGATGAAGAGATATTTGTCTATCCATGAGTGCTTCCATTTAGCACCAGGATCTGCTACCTACTAGCCTACCACTATCAATGGTACATGCTCAAGACCTTGCTAGTTTGTTCCCCTTCATGGAAAGATTAGGGATTTGGCCCAGTCACAGGAAGCTTTCCCAACAAGCTAAAAAAAATCTAGGGCTCTTGAGCTGTAGCTGATTTATCTCCCATTTGATGGTGCCTGCAAGGTTTTCATGAGAACCAGCTGTATAACACCCATGATCATTTTAGCTGTCCAAAAAGGAGGCTTTCTGACCACCACTGTAAAGGAAACAATCTGATCACTGGACCCCAATGTATGGGGCATTTTTCCCACTGGCACCCAATGAATTGGTTTTAGCCAAGGTTCTGGGAGAACTGGAAATTATTTCAAGGGTTCCTCTGGGGTGAAAAGTTTGAGAAAGGCTGCTCTAGCATATCTGACCACAGAAGGCCCCAAACTACATTAATATAAAGAAACCTCTGTATGATCAATACATTCTTTTTCATGGAAAACCCATTATGTGAGGAAAATACCCTCATTCTGCTTTATAATTACCAAGAGATTGGTTAAAATAGGTGAAGACATTTTGTCACTAAAGTCTCTTTGAACTGAAAATATAATCTAAGAAGCCAGCTAGCAAAACAACACAAAGTTGACATATTTTGGCAGAGCAGACTGCCTGTTCTCCTTTGTTACACTGAATAATTATATTTTGCACTTCATTTTTAGTAGAAATTTAGAGATGTTTTTGAATAAAAATGAATTGATAAACATGAAAATGCCTGTAATGATAACTTCAGTAACTGGCTCGCCATTTAATGAAGGTAATAAACAACAACACTACATGCAGCCAGAGGAAGTTGAAGAAAAATAAACATGCATTCATCCCTGTTTTTATATAATAAATCACTAAATATATGTTGTTTGCATTTCATTTATGTTACGTCGAGCATACTGTGAATTGTAGCCTTAATTAAGGAGACAAATTGCTTTCTGCATGTGCGCAGAATCTTTGTTCAACTTATTAAACACATCAAGGACTCAATAAATAATTTAAAATGTGGGGTAATTAAAGAAGAACTCTGCTGACCACTATATATTTTATATGACCCAGTGTGAATACAAAAAAAAAAAAACATTTTTGGCAAAAGTTTTTTTTTTTTCCATGACTGTGTCAGGTACAGTTCATGAATTAAACTCTTACACTATATGGCCAAAGGTTTGTGCAAACTCCTTCAAGTGATTTAAATAAAGCAGAACTACATTGCATCTGAGCACCGCAAACCAAAAACAGCATTTCTGGCAGTGGCCATCTTGAGTAAGGGCAGAGGATTCATGTAGCATTTACTTCCTCAAAACCATCGGCCCTTAGCTCAAGCATGCATGCAGGAGAGTTTGCTTAGCTGAGAACACCCCTCCTCCTCTCCTCCCTTCCTGAAGACTCCTGGGAGGTATGACATCATTTGCCTAGAAAAGAAAACAGGTAGTAACTAAAGAAATGTAAAAAAGAAAAAAAAAAAGATGAACACAAGTAAATATGATACACTTTCCTAATTATTATCTAAGGCTATCAGCATAAGGATTAAAATAATGAATGTTGATTGGAGTGTTTCCAGTGAAGGTAATGTTAATTCTACAATATACAAAGTCATTTTGGACAGCTGTGTTTGGGTCATGCCTGTGCTCTTGTACATAAAGCCAGCTCCAGAAAGACATAGGTGTTAATTTACTTCAGAGTGCAAAATCTGGTGTACTTCTGCTTAGAAACCAATCTTCCAGGTTATTTTGTCAAAGCTTAACTGAACAAGCTGAAGGTAAAAGCTGATTGGCTACCATACACACGTGCGCCAGACTTTGTTCTCTCCAGTTTTAGTAAATATATCCCAAAGTTTAATGAGTATGGTGTGAATGAGCTAATTTAGGATGAACTGGAATACCAATTAGGACAGGTCTTCTCACCCAACATCAGTATTAGTACAGTTGTGCTAAGTTTACATACCCTGGCAGAATTTATGATTTCTTGGCCATTTTTCAGAGAATATGAATGATAACACAAAAAACATTTCTTTCACTCATGGTTAGTGTTTGGCTGAAGCCATTTATTATCAATCAACTGTGTTTACTCTTTTTAAATCATAATGACAAACAGAAACTACACAAATGACCCTGATCAAAAGTTTACATACCCTGGTGATTTTGGCCTGATAACATGCACACAAGTTGACGAAAAAGGGGTTTGAATTGCTATTAAAGGTAACATTTGAATGAACTATTCAGTAAACATAAGATGCATATGGTTCTGTTGACAACGTTAACTCCCGTGGATAAGCATCCTTATTTTCAAAAAAGTGAAAAAAAAATAGTCACAATGCTAAATTAAAGACCCCCTAACCCTGTGTGAAAGTTTTGTGAACTAAGCCTATGTCCTCAATTCACAAAGCTTTAACACCAGCTTTAGGGACTTTATTTTCATGCATGTGACTTTAATTTAAATTAGCATTGGACACAAGTTAAGATAACTGACACTTTTTTGAAAATAAAGATTCTAATCAAGGGGAATTGTCAACAGAGCATTATTTATCTTACGTTTACAAAATCTGTCCTTCAGATTAATGTAGAATCCAGCAAGCATTTGTGAAGAGTCAGTGTTCATATTCTTTTTGAATTCAAAGGAAAAAAATATCATTTTTTAGGCTTCCCGGCTCCTAAGTTTTGTGCAGCCTTGCTAGTCTTTTACATAAGAGTAGCTTGAATTTTAGATATACTTCTCCATTGCTGCTAGGTAATGTATTGTTAATTTACAGACAAAAAGACCTGCGGTCCTCATGAGTTCCAGTGCAAAAATAAGAACTGCATTCCAGATCACTGGCGGTGTGATGGACAAAATGACTGCGGTGACAATTCAGATGAAGAATCGTGCAGTAAGTAGCAGAGCTGTTCTTCTAGCATTTTTCAAAGCGTGTATTTAAAGTGACCCTCCACCATAATTATTAATGTTCCAAAAATGCAATGCATAAATGCACATAAGGCATACATTTACCCTCTGGATAATAGCAGGTCCTTATTCCCTTTCCACCATTCAGCATCTCTATACTCTATACTTGTTCTCCTGTATGCATCTGATTAGGTACCATTGCACACACCAGACTTGGTCATTTTTCTTTCTTCCAGTGAGGTTATTATTAGCATACACAAAATGAATTCTTAAAATGAATATCACAATTTTGTGCTTTTGCTATACAATGCCATTTTAAGGAATTGGAGTTGATCCACACAGCTTAAACAGCTAAAGGCACTTGAAATACATGTACATTTTCTGTTTAGGGCCTCATTCACATGGGTGCATAGATGCATACAGCCGTGGCCAAAAGTTTTGAGAAAGACACAAATATTCATTTTCACAAAGTCTGCTCCTTCACTTTTTTAGCAGAGGTTACTATGGTATACTGAAGTATAACTACAAGCATTTTATACGTGTCAAAGGGTTTTATTGACAATTACATTACATTTATGCAAAGATGCAGTGTTGACCCTTCTTTTTCAAGACCTCTGCAATTCACCCTGGCGTGCTGTCAATCAACTTATGGGCCACATTCTGACTGATGGCAGCCCATTCTTGCATAATCAATGCTTGAAGTTTTTCAGAATTTGTGGGGTTACTTTTGTTCACCCGCCTCTTGAGGTTTGACATAACATTCTGAAGTAAATGCAAATTGTCATCATAAAAACTGAAGCAGCAGACTTTGTGAAAATTAAAATATGTGTAATTCTCAAAACTTCTGGCCATGGCTATACAGTACATCCATGCAGAGGGCAATGTTTATGCACCTAGGGTGTGGCAATGTTTTGTGCAGCCAGCCTGTAAAAATCCATGACAGGCTGAGACATGCATTGGCTGTATGGATCTTCCCACCTGTTGATGCTGACCCACCATCATAATGGTCTGTAGCCCAAAGATGTTTACCTGCAGCTACTCTTATCACAAATGACAGATTCCCAGCTGGTTTCTATATGTATGTCACAAACCAGCTAGGGATCCTGGGTGATATCATTGACCAAATATGGTAATCACAAAACTTGGTCAATATCCTCATACAGAGTTCCTGGCCCAATATGTTAACAAACAAGTTGGCTGATAATCTGTCATTTAGTGGCACTGCTGCCAAATGACAGGTCCATGTCTGCTGTTTGCAAACAAACAATGTCCCTTTTAAAGGAGAACATCGTACTACTCCATAACTTCACATACAGGTACACATGATCAGAAAACCATATGAAAAATACTGCTTTCGAATCATGCATACAATAATCTGATTGTTAGTACAGAGCTTTCGGGAGCGAATCATGACAGTTCATCCGATATTATTCGATGGGACAAGCACAAAAATTTCTTGTATGATGCCAGATCGTACGATTTTCGTTTACTCAGTGCAGTTGTCATTCGAAAATACAATACAAATACACTAAAACACATTACATCACCTCCAAATTTTTATTCTGTTGTAAAAGAATTTTCATAAACTCTTCATATTTGATATGCGACTAGCATGCAAAAAAAAAAAAAAGGACGATCATCCGTTTGATAATCTCATCCTGTGTACTAGGCATAAGGCATGCCCAAAGCATGTTATTTACAGAATTTTTTTATGTTTAATGTTGCCCTTTAAGCCCCATTAAAACAGTAGTGGACCACAGTTGAAAAAAAAAATTCTCCTGCAAGGCAATGTCATAATGTGCTAGTATGTGATGCATACTAGTCCATTATGAGAGACTTATCTTAAAACAAAGCCTTCCAGGCCACGCTGCCACTGCTGAGAGGGCTTCCACCTTCCAGGAGTGATGATGTCACTCCCGCGCATGCGTGCAGGAGTCATCGCTTAAAGCGGATGTAAACCCTCACATGTACCCAGTGAAGTGAACAGCCTCAGATGATACACAGGGATGAAACAAACCTCCCTATATAACTCTTACATGTATATCTTCTGTCTTCACCTGTATTTATCCTTTAGAAAGTGGAGATTGTGTTAGGATTTTTTCTCTTCCTGCTTAGAACTACAGAGAAGCCTGGGCATACAGCCAAGCCAGCTGATTGGAGGAAAGGCACACACCCCTCTCCTCATAGGTAGAGAATCTCAGCTCTCTCCGTTGATTTGTTCAGCATGGTGCTTATCTAATTATAGCATCCTCCCAACACAAAACTCCGGCTGCTCTTATAATGTTACGGAAACTTGTCAGGTTGATAACAAAGCTACGGAGGAAGAGACAACTACGGGACACAGGGCTTTGAGGAGAGATAAGAAAACTCTGCGGATACATGTTCCCAGCTAAAATTTCATGACTCGGGTTTACATCCACTTTAAGGCACAGGCTCTGAAATCACTGGCTGTGACATCACCGGCTGCATGCACCTTGAATATCTCCTAAACAGTGAAAGTTTAGGAGATATTCACAGTACCTACAAGTACGCCTTATTATAGAAGAATTGTAAAGCGCTGAGTAAACTGTTGGCACTATATAAATCTTGTATAATAATAGAAGTATTATTGAAGTATTAAAATAGTTTACTACTACTTTAAAAGGTTATCTCCCCACTGAACAGTATTTATTTATTTATTTTGCATTGTTATATGTTCCCAATGGCAATTCCCAGCTGCTCATGCCCCTTTTTTAAAGTTTGCAAATTAGCTTTTAAAAAGGCTAGAACTTTGTTTGGTTCACTCATCCCTAGGCAGGGGTAAGGCAGTTGGTAGGGCTTAGCCCTGGAATCAGGGAAGGAAAGCCTGCAATGACAAAGGGAAACTAGTTTTAGGCAGGCGGACATTCTAGATAATGGCAGACACCCTATGGTGTCCACTTTTAGGGTGGCCACACGTGGCTTACGTTTCAGCAGATTTATGCTGAATTGGCCGTAATCCAATATCTGGGTGGCCCTGTCAGCACCATTCAACTCAACAAATGTCAGTTTAAAAATAGACTGAGCTAGGTGGAGAATAATCACTGTTCTAGTGTCCAGGAGGCTGCAGGTACCTGAATACAATAGCCGGAACTGGAAATGTCTCCATCCACACCTTATAGCCTAGTGCTACCTGTTTCACTGATGGTCACCAGAGGCAAGGAAACACAAATCCACATGTGGAATATTATTACTATACTATAATATCTCAACCAAGTAATTTTTTAAAAAAAAGGGTTTAAAAACTTGCTTTAAATATATATACAGTATATTTGTAAATATTGTATTATATATAATTATATTAATTACAACACTGAAAAATGTACACTTTGCTACAATGTAAACTGGGGTGTACTCACTTTTGTTGCCAGCGGTTTAGACATGAATGGCGGTGTGTTGAGTTATTTTGAGGTGACAGCAAATTTACACTGTTATACAAGCTGTACACTCACTACTTTACATTGTAGCAAAGTGTCATTTCTTCAGTGTTGTCACATGAAAAGATATAATAAAAGATTTACAAAAATCTGAGGGGTGTACTCACTTTTGTGAGATACTGTATATGTAGAATAATATCTCAATATGTATATATATGCTCCCTAAAAACATACATTACATTTTGTTTCCTCTTGCAATAGCTGGCACTGGAAACTTCTATATCCTTACTTTATGGTCTAGTGCTGTCTGTTGCACAGATGGTCACCAGAGGGGAGGATACATACATCTACATGTAAAATAGTATTACTATAATATAATATCATAGCCTATCACCCTGTGCAATGCGGATTCCCCCTGCTTCCTGTTGCTCCCTGTCTCCCCCCGGGCAGTGCTGCCAGCTTCCCGCCTCTTCCACCTGCTGCTGAGGGGTATGATTCAGGATGGATGAATGAATGAACACAGTAAGTGGTCTGTACCAATTACTCCTGTATTTATTCTTAACTGAAGCATAGTAAACTATATTTACTATGCTTCTGTTTGAGAATGAACAGGAAGCCACACAGCACAGAGCACTTCCCATTCGTTCACTGTCCAGTGCAACTGAGGCTGCAGAGAATGGGACGAGGGAAGCTTTGTGCTCAGTCCCTTACTCTCTGTTTAGACCCTAAATATTTCACCAAAGCCCCCCAACGGGGGTTCTAAATTTTTTTTGTTACAAAAGTAATAAAAAATAGTATTGTAAACAATAATTTAAAAAAATAAAATTGTAAAAAACAATTAAAAAAATAATAAAAAATAAAAACTACTAACACCGTCCACTGCCCTACTGACACAATTAACTGCTCAACTGACACCGTCCACTGCTCTGCTGATATACATGCATGTGTGTTTGTGCTCTGGGGTGCAAACCCTAATGCAATGGCTGCACACACCATGTATAGTATAACAAAGTAAAAATGTAAAAAAAAGTGTTTAAAAATACGCTTTCATATATTAAGATTACTATTTTAATATGTATATGTGTGATGCCTTAAAATATCTATAGTTTCCACTTTTTTTAAAAAAAAGGTGGAGTAGGTATCTTTTTTTCACATATATAAAAGAGATTTTATAACTGTTGCATGTGGAAGCGCTCTTATTCTGAGCTCTTATTTGATGGCATTGAGAAAAATCAGCACGCATTACAATATAGCGTTCTTTCCATCCCTGCCTTCCTATGTGATTACACAGACTTCCTTCTGATAATTACATGCTGATTCTCAGAAATAAAATTCCCGTATTGACAAGCTGAGGAATAATGCGATTCCTGGCGAGAATGACTGTATATGACCTTTTTAGAAAAGCATAAATAACAAAGCATCAGACGATTATAATTATTTTCCATGTCACCCGCAATAACATACTAGATGAAGGAGTGGGACTATATAAAGGATTGATCAACTCAAATGAACTGTGCATTACCGCAATCATCACACACACATACACACCTATATTTATGTCATATATTATTTGAATTCTATGTGATAATTGCAGTATAGTTAAAAGAAACCTGTGTAGAGTAAAATATGAAGTCTGCCTACCCTCATCTCTTCTTCTAAAGGGGCCAGGTTCCTGGCTGTCATGGGGATCTAATGGTTTTGACTCTTCCTTAGTAGGGGTGAGCTTGTGTATTGTTCTGAACCTGGAAGTCAACTATCATTCCTGGACCAAGGGATTTACCACCCCACAGCTGACTTATACAAAGGGGAGGGGATGCTTGTGGCATTGATGACCTAACTTGATATATGGACATATTAAATGGATGTCATTGACCTAATATGACCATGATGGTATATTATGTCAATGATGTCATGACCAGTCCAACCCATTTGTATACATCAGCTTCAGGGTGGAGAATCTTGTGCCCCTGCAGAACATTGGCCAAGGAATGTGCTTGTGTTTGTTCTGAACTAGGTTCAGGTCCGAATCCTGAAGCCAGGTGTCATTCCATGGCCAATGAGCTATGGACAGGAGATTCACAACCCTGCAGCTGACTTATGCAGAGTGGACATTGCACAGCCCGATTGACTCTATGGGCAACCGGATGTAAACGGACCGGCTGTCCGTTTACACCTGACTGCACTCCAATCTGGAGGTACCTGTAGCTAGTTGTAAATGAACACAAGTTCATTTACATCCCGTGTTCTATAGAGGAGAATGGAGGGTCTGATCGGGTCCGGCTGAAAAACAGACAACCGGACATGATTGGACCTTTCATGTGAAAGGGGCCTAAGTTTACCTCACTTTGATTAAAGTTATATGCACATGACCATTTTTATTATTATTACCCTCGCTTTTTTGACCTGAAGATTGTGAATTTAGGAGTTTCAACAAAAAGGGAAAAGCTTTCAAGAGTGTGTCATCGTCATGTATGAGCAGAAATAAATTATAGAGACGAACCTCTCAAAATAGGTGGACTTTTAAGGCACAACACAAGACTAATAAGAGAACAATTCTTTAAAAATTTAACATTTTATTGATACAAAAATATTCCTTCAAAAGCACGAAAAAATCATGAGTGGGGTGCCTCAATAAATGGATCAACCCTACCAATGTACAGACAGTATGCAAAGTATATATAGACTAAAATACATCAGAAAAGAGATGATACATAGTACCATACTACTGTATGCATTATTAAAGTTCTTTAAGATGGTCAACGCGTTTCGCTGTAAGCTTCCACTGGACCCTGTCTTTGCAAACTGAAATGTACATTGGTAGGGTTGATCCATTTATTGAGACACCCCACTCATGATTTTTTCATGCTTTTTAAATAATATTTTTGTATCAATAAAATGTTAAATTTTTAAAGAATTGTTCTTTTATTAGTCTTGTGTTGTGCCATAAAAGTCCACCTACTTTGAGAGCTTCGCCTCTATAATTTTTTTCTTAGGATTTTCAACAATCTTCTACAATTTTTTTTAATTCTGTTTATTGTTTTATTTGGATTTGATCATATAGAACTGCATATGTTCCCTTATTTGTGTGCTTCCCATAAATGTTGTGTTTTCCACAGAGCCTCAGACATGTGCACTGAAAGAGTTCCTGTGCAGTAACGGCGACTGCATCTCTGCCAGATTTTGGTGTGATGGTGAATATGACTGCGCTGATGGGTCCGATGAGGTGATTCTTTTAAACGTTTCTAACACAGGCAATACCAATACCATATGGCTCACTGCAAATCGTTTGCTACTTATACATTGTCTATAATTAAAAGCTAAACTGTAAGCAGGTGTAAGGCCAGCCATACATGGAGCAAATTTATTTTGCTCTATTCCCCCATCAACACAGACAGCGTTGATGTGGGAATCCCTCCTGCTGAGCCATTATCTGGAGAAGCCAACCCTGTCAGGAGAAGACAATTATTTTGTCTTCTCTTTCTGAACCAGCTGAGATTTGAACCATGTATGGCCTGCCTGAGAAACAGAAATTAAAGTGTAACTTAGCTCAAAAAGTCATGATATGCTATGTTATAGAGAACATCTAGAAATGATGATTGGGCCTAATCAGTAACCTAAAAAATGTACTATTTTTCCATATTTCCTCCTGAAAATTAGCAGTGTACTTTCCATAATATGAGTGTGCCTAGGCACTCTTGCAGTCTTGCACCCCCCCCATTGGTCGGTCGGTCGACGGCACCCCCACCCCCCCGGCACTTATCCCATCAGTTGCGGACGGGCAGCGAACAGGTTCCTGTGGGCAGCTGGTGGGTTGCGGGCTACGGTGGGCAGTGGGTGGGTTGCAGGCAAGTTGCAGTGTCTGACGGGCAGGTTGCAGGCTTTGGCAGGCAGTGGATGGGTTGCAGACTTCAGAGGGCAGCAGACGGGTTGCGAGCTCCAACGGGCAGTGTGCTTCTATGGATGGCAGGTGGGTTCCTGTGTCTTCTATGTAATGGTGGCTTCTGCCGTGCAGCTCCTCCTTCCTTCTCCTAGTCATCCAATATGATTGCCTGTTCTTTCAGTTAATCAGGTGGCGGTTCTCGGATCCACTTCCTGATTGGCCAGGAGGAGGATCAGTGTGGCGATAGTGAATATTCATTCGCTAGTGTCACACAACTGGGTGGGATCAGGGCACAATGCTCTGCACCCCGAGTCCACCCTGTTTTGAAGCCTATTAGAGCATCTGGCTCTAATCACTTGCTTCAGAAAATACACTCCCCCCCATTGTAATCCATAGTCCGACGCCCTGCTATGTAGATTAGGGGGGTCGGATGCATGGATGGGGGGTGCCCCTAATGGACGGGCCATGGCTGCAATCCTGTATCTACAGCTTCATAGCTGTTTTTCTGTAGTGTGAGACCTAATGCACTGCTGCTACTTTTAGGAGATTTGGAATGAGTTTTCGTGATGTTACAGCTGTTCTGCTAATTGTTCTACTTGTTGGAGGCTCTAATGTGAGAAAGCAAGATGACGCAGTGTTGAACAAGACAGGGCACATCAGTAAGGGGAAAAAATCTGCTGCAGGGAGACCACAGACAATAATGGTGTCTAGTTCTTTGTACTCTGGATCCCTTTTTTTTGGCCACAATTTCCAGAGCTCAGTTCTACTTTAAAGCCTGAGTTTAGTCAAAAGATGTTTTTAAAAGATTAGCACAAGTGACTGTGCTGTCAATCAATTTAGAGTGTCACTTGTGCTACTGGCTGCAGTTTTAGTTGAAACCCTCTGACCTCTGATTTCTACCTTCCCCCCACAGCCTTAACCTTCCGGTGCCATGGGGTTAATGTGGGCTGAGGGACCTGTCATATGCACTCGCCAAGAGTGCCAACTATGCCTGTCTTTTCCGTCCCCCCCCACCTTCTATAGCTTCTATCTATGAAAATGCTGTATGAATAGAGGACAGGCAGATGAATGAAAGATCCACCACCTCCATTCATTGTTTTTCATTAATGCAAGCTATAGTACAGTTTCCTGTGAATGGAGGAGGAGTGGAAATGGCATATGGTAGGTCCCTTGGCTTGTATTAACCCCCACAGGCTCTGAAAAAGTGGGCTTGCCTCCCAAAACTCAGCTTTACATCTGCAGAGATCTGTCATCCCGATGTTGGAGTTGTGAATGATATGCTTTGAGGCCGGGTTCACATGTGTGTGGCCACTGGTTCGTGCCTGGGGTCCGGTGCGTGTCTGTTTACCGGTTCAGGTCCAAATGTTTGCCAGACTCACAGGACCCTTCTGCAATTCGGACTGTGGCCATCCCGGACCTGTGTGAACCGGCTCAATTGAGAGCTGGTCACACTCGCCTGTCACGCGAATTAGAATGGGCGAGACTGCATCCAATTCACATATATGTGAACCCAGCCTGAGTCTTCTCGTGTTTGTTAGTATGTCTTTGCCATTTTTTTCAATAAGCATAGAATTGGTGTTGCAGGTAATGCACTAAGCATTTGTGCCCTCCTTTTTTTCTTTATACCGGAAGATTATGGTTGGGGACACTTCATGTTGATTGTAAGTAAAGTCACTTGTGCTGATTTAAGAAAAAAAAAGTTTGACTCAACTTAAGCTTTAAGGTCCATTTACTGTATATCATAATGGCCTGGACATGAACACACGGAAACTTGAAAATGGCAGATATATTTTACTGGTGCCCTTCTGAAATTTCTTTTTTGGAGAGTAATTTTTCTTCTCCAACTTTTTTTTTTGCCACTTGGAATATTACTGAAAGCCTAGATATATTCCTCTAAAGAGGCTCAAGAGAACGGTGAACTAGATTGCAAAAATTGAAATATGGCACTTCAATTCCTTCCTCTCATTTCATTGCAAATAAAGTGTGGCCTTGAGCTCTGTTTGTGTTTTCTGCCTACCGCCGAGAAAGGAAAGAAGAAAAAAAAAAAAAACGCTTTTCTGCTATATGAGTAGACAAAGAATCCATTTATTGCTAGCCCCAAAAAGCAAAGTTTAGCTGCATCCTGGTGAGCAAATGCTGCTGTTTGGTAAATGAGCAATTTTCATTAAAGACGGATAGGACAGCGCACAATAGTAACAGTACGATGGATTTGAAGGAAAGTGCTCACCTGCATATCTCAGAATAAAAGATCAGGTGCTTCCCTAGTGCTTGTAGAATTACAGTATTTAGATATATACCTTCTTTTTAAAATACTCAGACCTTTATTAATTATAATCCATTGAGATTTTTTTAGTTAACATTTAAGTTTGGTGTTAAAGTCCAATTCCTAGAAAAACCTTTTATTTAATTGGATAAACCAGGAGTTGGAGCCGCCATAACTACATGAGTCCCCTTGAGTCACAGAGCATGTTTTTTTTCAATGGCTAGTCTATCCTAACATATTTTAGGGACAGATCAGGCACATACAGTATATACATATACGTATATATAATACGCTATGTTACCAAAAGTATTGGGATGCCTGCCTTTACATGCACATGTACTTTAATGGCATCCCAGTTTTAGTCCGTAGAGTTCAATATTGAGTTGGCCCACCCTTTGCAGCTATAACAGCTTCAACTCTTCTGGGAAGTCTGTCCACAAGGTTTAGGAGTGTGTCTATGGGAATGTTTGACCATTCTTCCAGAAGAGCATTTTTGAGTTCAGGCACTGATGTTGGGCCAGAAGACCTGGCTCCCAGTCTCTGCGCTAATTCATCCCAAATTGTTCTATCAGGTTCAGGTCAGGACTTTGTGCAGGCCAGTCATGTTCCTCCACCCCAAACTTGCTCATCCATGTCTTTATGGACTTTGCTTTGTGCATTGGTGCGTAGTCATGTTGGAACTGGAAGGGGCCATCCCCAAACTGTTCCCACAAAGTTGGGGGCATGAAATTGTCCAAAATGTATGCTGACGCCTTAAGAGCCCCCTTCACTGCAACTAAGTGGCCAAGCCCAACCCCAGAAAAAAAAAACCCACACCATAATCCCCCCTTCACCAAATGATTTGGACCAGTGCACAAAGCAAGGTCCATAAAGACATGGATGAGCGAGTTTGGGGTGGAGGAACTTGACTGGCCTGCACAGAGTGCTGACCTCAACCTGACAGAACACCTTTGAGATAAATTAAAGCGGAGAATGAGAGCCAGGCCTTCTCGTCCACATTAGTGCCTGACCTCACAAATGCGCTTCTGGAAGAATGGTCAAATATTCCCATAGACACACTCCTAAACCTTGTGGACAGCCTTCCCAGAAGAGATGAAGCTGTTATAGCTGCAAAGAGTGGGCCAACTCAATATTTAATTCTATGGACTAAGACTGGGATGCCATTAAAGTTCATGTGTGTGTAAAGGCAGGTGTTCCATTACTTTTGGTAATATAGTGTGTGTATATATATATATATATATATATATATATATATATATATATATATATATATATAAAATGTAACATTTGAAAACTATGTATTTTCCTGGAATTCTTCCCACTGCAATTTTTGCATAATTAGTGTTGTCCCCGATATGTACCCCGAAATGTAAATTTTAAAGTCTGCTGAATAAAAGGATTTTACATCTTTTTAGCTCCTGGGTTTATTGCTGGATGCCAGCTGTCACTAACATTGGCCGTTCCAGCCCACATGCCTGCAGGGACCAACAGGAGCCATTGATTCCTGGTGCCATGTTAAAATGAAACTAGGACTCAAGGGTTCTTGTTGCAATCTGTGTTCCTATTGGGGAAATTAGATTTGAATGTTTGATAATTTAGCAAGGCCTGGAGAATATTGGGAAGCACAAATGCATGAGTCAGGGAAGAAAAGTAATTAAAGGGGAATTATATTACTTCGACCTGCTGGGAACAGTCTCGGTGACCTGGTTTCTTTGTGTATACTATGGATTGTGAAATGCTTTTATCATGAATGTGTTCGTGAGTATATCTCTTTTTATACATTATTAAAGATACCACTTGGGTAATGTGCAAGGTTGGTGTGCCCTCATTTCTTTGTTTTACAGTGCTTACATTGTGCTTCTCCCCTGACCCTTAGAGGGCAGAAAAACCTGTGGTTTCCTCTCAATCACCAAGAACCTGTGATATATCAATTTCCATTACACCACCCTCAAGTGCAGGAGAATACTTTCGTACTGTCTGTTTATGGGCCTGTTACTGTATCTGCCAGATTATGTTATTTTACCCCAAAGCTATCTAAGACTTGGCCATGTAAGAGCAGAACATTTTTTTTTAAAGTGTTATCTTATTTCACATACAGTATCTCACAAATGTGAGTATACCCCTCACATGTGACAACACTGAAGAAATGACACTTTGCTACAATGTAATATAGTGAGTGTACAGCTTGTATAACAGTGTAAATTTACTGTCCCCTCAAAATAACTCAACACACAGCCATTAATGTCTAAACCGCTGGCAACAAAAGTGAGTACACCCTTAAATGAAAATGTCCAAATTGGGCCCAAAGTGTCAATATTTTGTGTGGCGACTATTATTTTCCAGCACTGCCTTAACCCTCTTGGGCATGGAGTTCACCAGAGCTTCGCAGGTTGCCACTGGAGTCCTCTTCCACTCCTCCATGATGACACCACGGAGCTGGTGGATGTTAGAGACCTTGCGCTCCCCCGCCTTCCATTTAAAGATGCCCCACATATGCTCAATAGGGTATAGGTCTGGAGATATGCTTGGCCAGTCCATCACCTTTACCCTCAGCTTCTTTAGCAAGGCAGTGGTTGTCTTGGAAGTGTGTTTGGGGTTGTTTTCATTTGGGAATTCTGCCCTGCGAGAGTACATGTTGGCATTCATGGTTCCCTCAATGAACTGTAGCTCCCCAGTGCAGGCAGCACTAATGCAGCCCCAGACCATGACACTCCCACCACCATGCTTGACTGTAGGCAAGACACACTTGTCTTTGTACTCCTCACCTGGTTGCTGCCACACATGCTTGACACCATGTCAACTAAATAAGTTTATCTTGGTCTCATCAGACCACAGGACATAGTCCCAGTAACCCATGTCCTTAGTCTGCTTGTCTTCAGCAAACTGTTTGCGGGATTTCTTGTGCATCATCTTTAAGGGGCTTCCTTTTGAGACGACAGCCATGCAGACCAATTTGATGCAGTGTGCGGCGTATGGTTTGAGCACTGATAGGCTGACCTCCCACCCCTTCAACCTCTGCAGCAATGCTGGCAGCACTCATATGTCTTTTTCCCAAAATCAGCTTCTGGATATGACGCTGAACATGTGCACTCAACTTCTTTGGTCGACCATGGTGAGGCCTGTTCTGAGTGGAACCTGTCCTGTTAAACCACTTTATGGTCTTGGCTACCGTGCTGCAGCTCAGTTTCAGGGTCTTGGCAATCTTCTCTGTTGAGTTATTTTGAGGGGACAGCAAATTTACACTGTTATACAAGCTGTACACTCACTACTTTATATTGTAGCAAAGTGTCATTTCTTCAGTGTTGTTACATGAAAAGATATAATAAAATAATTACAAAGGGGTGTACTCAATTTTGTGAGATATTGTAGATGAGGTATAAAATCTGGTAACATGATGATGATCTGTGGTCAGCATATGGATATTGCTGACTCCTTGTGACCCTTAGGCCCCTTTCACACTTGTGCGACCCGATTTTACCACAATTTTTTTGCCACGATTTTGACGTGATTTGGGATCAGTACAACTTTGCTCCAACTTTGTTGCAACTTTGGCTCAATGAAAACATATTACAAAGTCGTAAAGAAGTAGTGCAGAAATCGCATCTATATTATTCAGGTGCGATTTGCATGAGAGTTTGAGGGTTTCACATTGAAGTCTATGGACCTCAAGCTGCATCAAAGTTGGACCAAAATAACGCAGGGACTACTTTGAAGTCGGCACGACTTGAAAGTCATACAGATATGAATGTTACTCATTGGAAATAATGGGGAACGACATGTCATGAGACTTTGCAGTCCCAAATCGCAGGACAACTCGCACGAGTATGAAAGGGGTCTTAGGCTTCATCACATGGGCATATGTGTATTTTTTACTTGTAACACAGGTTCTTACTGGCAGAACTAACATAAGGTCCTGCAGTAAACTTTTGACTCAGCTGTGTTCTACTTTTTTTTTTAACAAATTTATGTGTGTAAATGCATCTGTGTGTATGCGGGTCCCATTGCTTCCTGTAGTGCTGAGTTAGTTGCATTGAAAACTTTGCACTGTACACATTTAACTGTGCCTTTTTAGACCCCTGGTTGAAAGGGCTCTTATTGTATCCAGCAGTGCCAGTCATTTCTATCTGCAAGCATTGGTCATACATGTTGCACAAACAGTAGGAACCACATTCATTTATTTTTTTTTATTGGGGAATGAAACATATCACCACCGGATGTTGCAGAGAACACAGTTCATTTTTTAATATGTTTTTGCTTCACTGATTCTCCACTGTTAGTTAAAAAAAAGAGGCCACAAAATGTAGATTCTCCTTGAGAAAGTCTCAGAAAAATGTATTGTGTTTCAGAATAAAATTCAGTGTTCCATTTTTCGGTTTTATTGCATTATTCTTTCTGTCTCTGAGGATTAAAATTAGGTCACTGAGTTCTTCTTTTTCATTGTCTGTTTGGGTAGAGAAACTGTGAGAATGGCTGCTCAAAAGACCAGTTCCAGTGTTCCACCGGTCAATGCCTACCAGCGAAGTGGAAATGTGATGGCCACGAGGACTGCAAAGGTGGAGAAGATGAGAAAAACTGCGAGCCAGGTACTGAAATAATTGATTTAAGGGTTCTAGAGGAAATAACTTTCCAACACAGCTGCCTGTTTTAGAGTTCATTCTTATAGAGTACAGTATTTCCAAAGAGAGAGTGAGGGTGGCATTATTAAACATAAGCCTGTGCTGGGTCAGAGAAGTAAAACACTAACACTTGAATTTCTTACATTATCCCTAGGCAGGAATTAAAAATCAAACATACATAATACAGCGCTAGTGAATAGAACAAGTGTTGAAATAAGTGCCAAATAACAAAGTGTAAAGAATACAGACTATTAAAGGTCTATTGAATATATAAGTCCACATAAATGATCAATAATAAGTGGATGTGAATAAAATGGTGAATATCCAACAAAAATTGTGATAAATAAAATCCAATCTGGAACTCCAAATATAAGATCTATAAGGTAGCCTGCTTACCAGATGCTGATAAGAAACCAGCAGAGGATCCGTGAATTCAATTCAGAGGGCGATCTCAGTGTCCCCAATGGAGGCTCTCCAGTATTCAGAATATCTCTGCAGAGTGCTGGAACAATCTTGGGCTTGCCCTTCAACTTTGATTCACATGCTGAATAACTCAGTAGATATAAAGAGAAGGAAAGACCCCTATAGTGTGATAATGTTTAAGCGCTTTTGTTTAAAAAAGGTTAAAAACACTTACAAAAAGTAGCAGCAAATGAGCTCATCTAATTGCAATATTTCCAGTAACATGAGGGGAACCAAAAACCTAACGCGTTTTGACTAAAGAGTCGTCTTCACATTTGGCACCTTTTGGGGGGAGGGAGTACCTGGTTTTGACCATCTTGGCAAACTCAGCCGGAAGTTCGGCCCCCCCTCCTTCTTTCCACTATAGCCGGCCCAATCAGAGAGTGTAGCGCACTTCCCGCATACGCAGTAGGGAGCCGGCTGTGAGGCCGCAAGGCTTCACTGCCGCTTTACCTTAGTGGTAAAGACCTTAGTGGTCTCTCCTCTGTTCTGGTGGAGCCAGCACATGATAGCCGACTGAAAAATCGGCTTGGGTGAAAACCCCGCTAGATCCCTGGACAGGTAAGTGTCCTAATATTAAAAGTCAGCAGCTACTGTATTGGTAGCTTCTGACTTTTAATTTTTTCTGCAGGAGCCTGGAGCTCCTCTTTAAAGAGCAGAATCTTCTTTAGCAAAGAGTTTCTATTTAGCACATGGCAGGCACATCTCTGAGATAATGGATTGTAAAAACAAATTAAATGTACCAACTTGAAGACATTCAGCAAAATATTTATTTGATTAAGTGCATTTATATCGAACCAGAAATGCATTAACAAAAAAAATATATTTAGCCTCTTTTAAGTTTTACTGAGGAACCAAAATAGTTTTGCAAAGTGAGATTCCTGTGAAATAACCTTTACCAGGATTGCTGAGCCTTGAGTCGTAATGAAAGTTATATAAACTTTTTAAAAGCACTTTAGGAATGCTCTGGTTAGAAAATTATTTTTAAACATTTTGAAAACAACTGCATTCTTATCAGTCCACAGATTTTAATCTTTTAAGGTTGTGCGTCTTTAAAGTTGGAGTTTTTTTTTTAGGCTTGTGCACGACTGAAAAATGTGTTCATTTTCGTTCCGTTCGTTTTTTTATTTGTTTGAGAATTTGGAAATTCGGACATTCAAAATTTTGGGATTTGAAATTCGGCAATTCAAAAATTCAAAAAATTTGATATTCGGAAATTTAGAAGTAAAAAATCCGAAAATTTGAAAAATCGGAAATTCGAAAATAAGAAAGAACATTTGAAATAATAACTAACTAATAAATAACTATTAAATTATAGGTATTGGAATTTCCTTGAAAATATGGCTGTAGTGAACTTAAATATGAAATTTAAGACCACCCGCCCTCCTCACCGGCCAAAACTTAAGATTGATGTGTAACACACATTTAAATATGACAATTTTGGTATTATTATATCGGTTATGTATTTGCAACCTGTTGATTGTATCACAACTTAATGTGTAACGGACTTTGTCTCCATTGCCATTTCAATGTATGATTGTAAAACTTATTAAAAACACTACTGAGGGAAAA
Source organism: Glandirana rugosa (assembly GCA_018402905.1). NCBI lineage: Eukaryota > Metazoa > Chordata > Amphibia > Anura > Ranidae > Glandirana > Glandirana rugosa. The sequence goes on from BLSH010505473.1 coordinate 483,453, forward strand.
AAAATACGAAATTTATCACAGCCATATTTTCAAGGAAATTCCAATAACTATAATTTAATAGTTATTTATTAGTTAGGCATTCTTTCAAATGTTCTTTCTTATTTTAGAATTTCTGAATTTCGAAATTCGGAAATAAGAAAGAACATTTGAAATAATAACTAACTAATAAATAACTAATAAATGATAGGTATTGGAATTTCCTTTCAAATTTGGCTGTTAGTGAATTAAATATGAAATTTATCACTAACAGCCATATTTTCAAGGAAATTCCAATACCTATAATTGAATAGCTATTTATTAGTTAGATATTATTTCAAATGTTGTTTCTTATTTTTGAATTTTCGTATTTCCGAATCTCTGAATTGTCAAATTTTGTATTTTCAGCTTTAATGATTACCAAATTTCCGAATTTGCGGTATTTGGATTTTCGGATTTGCAGGTTTTCAGATTACTGAATTTCCGAATTCAAAAAAACGAAAAACTCGAAGATTCGAAATTCAGAAATTTGGATTTGTCCGGATTGCCAAATTTTGAAAAATTTGTTAAAAAACAAATTCGGAACAAAACAAATTGCACGTGCCTATTTTTTTTTTGTAGTTATTGAAACAGTTTCCAGAGTCTGCATAATGGTGCATTCTCTACATAAAATAAGTGTACCTTATTTGTGATGCAGCGGTGAGACGGCTCACATTACATTATAATGCTTTAACAACTGCAGGTCAAACTCCTATTTTCTAAGCCACAGGTGGCTCTCCTACTGCTTCTCTGTGGCCTTCAGCCTGTTTAAATTGCATACTAAACAAAGCTCAAATTTATACAGGCTACACTTCCCTAGTAATTTTACAGGTGAAAGCCTGATACAAATGTACCTTAGTAACTGTAGCATGGCCCCTTGCTGATTGATTACAATCAATCCACTTTATATGTATCATTTGAGTCTGGCATGCCTGATTGAATAGGTAAGAGAATTTATAGTTCCCTGTCCCAAAGTGATTCCCCCTCTTCTGCAAAAATCTTACAAAATGTACCCACTCAACCTTAGTGAGCCCCCCATTGGTGTGCACAGCTTATTGCATTAGGGTGTGCACTCCAGAACACAAACACATATGTGTGTATATCAGCAGCAGTGGATGGTGTCAGTAGAGCAGAGGTTGGTGTCAGTAGGGCAGTGGACAGTGTCAGTAGGTTTTTTTATTTTCATTATTTAAAAAAATATATATTTTTTTTTACAGTATTATTTTTTATTATTTGTTTACAATTTTTAGGAGCCCTGTTGGGGGCTTTGGTGATATACCAAGGGTCTAAACAGACCCCTGAGATCTCACGTTTGAGACAGAGAAAGGGTAGAGGTTCCCCAGTTGCTTTCTCTGCAGCCTCAGCTGCACTGGACAGTGAAGGAATGGGAAGTGATCTTTGCTGAGCAGCATGGTTTACTATGGTTCAGTTAAGAATGAACACAGAAGTGATCAGTACAGATCACTCACTGTGTTCATTCAGAAAAGGGGGTGGTAGATGAAATATTTACCCACACCTTCCACCCACTCTCAATTCTCAAACATCCCCCGTAGCAGCTGGAGGGAAAGAATGGAAGCTGGCTGCACAGGGTGATTAGGGTGTGCCCAGGCACACCTGGCACATACTGTGAGCACACCTATGGAGCCCCTCCCCCAATTCCTCTCTATTTACCCTCAGTAAGTTTCCATTTACCCATATTTAACCCCTCTCCTCTCCACTTACCCTACATGAGTCCCTATCCATTTACTTACCCTTAACGAGCCCCCCCCCCCTTCTCTCCACTTACCCTGCATGAGTCCCTTTCCTTCCATTTTCCCTTAGAAACCCCCCCCCCCCCTTATTTTCACTTACAGTAGATGAGATTCCTCTTCTCCTTTTACCCTTAAATAGCCCCCCTGCCTCCCTTTCCCCTCTACTTATTCTTAGTTAGTCCACTTCAATCCTCTTGCCTTCGGTGAGCCCCTTTGCTTATATTTCCCCTTAATAATCCCTTCTTCTCTCCCTTTACATTTAGTGAGACCCCCTCTTCTCCATTTTTTTCTTAGTAAGCCCCCTCCCCTGTGCTTAATTTTCCCTTTGTGCATCTTTTGTCCACTCACTTAGCCTTAATGGGTGCAGAAGGTGGGTTGAATGATACTAAGTATCACTCAATCCAGTAGACCAGTGCAGTTATATCTAGTGACAGAGAAGGATTACTTTGGGGATGGGATGGGATGGGGAGGGGGGGGGGCTTTAGTGAGTATTGTGTGAGTATTGTATTGAAATTGCTTTATTTATTTTAACATGTCTTAAGCTATTGATTTTATTTTTTTAAGCTAGACTTCTGCATTAACAATTGAGCATTTGCTTATTTGCTTTGAGGTTCTTGGTGATTTTCCCAGGCTGGAAATCTCCTTTCTGTTTATTAACTACATTTATCAGGCACTTTTTCTACAATAAACCTGCTGAATGTGATCCAGTCAATTAATATTCAATTAACCAGCCTTTGTACTGAATATCTATAGAGAAACACTGGAAGCAATAATTAAGTCACTTGAATAATCATCATACATTTTCCCAGTAATTTAAAGTATACTTTTAGAAAGGGTCTAATTTGCAGTTACCCAAAAGTACATCTCTTACCTTTAAATCAAGGAAATGTCACATTAGTGATATCCTATGGATAATACAAGCGTTGGAGCATTGATAAATATGGCAGCAGATAGACAGGCCACTCAGGTATGAATCACTTCTGTCACCTCTCTGACATCACTCCTTTCATAGTTGTGCTTAAAACTACAATGCCACAAATGAAACTGAACATGCCTCTTTTTTATTTCACTTACCAGTAACTTATTTAAAAAAACACCTTCAAGTTTTCTTTACACCATCCCCATGTTGTAGCTACAACAGCCTACACTTATCAGGGGAAGCTTCCATCAAGGTTTGGATTTTATCTGTGGGCATTGCATTTTTTTAAGGTTAGGCGCTGATGTTGGACATGAGGTCTTGGTTCACAACTGGTGTTTTATTCCCCCCAAGGGTGTTCAGTAAGGTTGAAGTTATGGATCTGTGAAGACCACTTGAATTCTTCTTTGTCAAACTCTTCAGACCATGGAGTTGGCCTTGTGGATAGTCATGCTGGAGTTGAAATGAGCCTTCACCAAACTGTTGCACAAAGTTATAAGTGTACAATTGACCAAAATATCTTAGCATGCGGTAGTACTAATATTACTAGTGTTGAGCGAACCCGGACTGTAACCTTCGGGTCCGTACCGAACTTTCGGGTGTCCGTGGCACGGACCCGGACCCGGACATTTCAAAAATCGTTCGGGTTCGGTCCTTTACAGGCCCAGGCCCAGGCACGGTGCCTGTGGGCTTTCAAGCCATGCCTGGGCTTCCAATGTCAGGCCCAAGCGAGTTGTGATCATTATAATCATGATGGCGTACGATTCTATAAAACCAGTTAACATGTGAATATTGAAACACGTTGTCAAACCACTTCCGAGTAAAGTTGAGGTCGTACTGATAGGTGTTCCGGTTGAGGTACCAGACTTCTCAAACTGTTTCTTCTTAAGTTCACCAGAAGTGTCTAGGTATTGAAGTTGGAATGACTTGTGGGAACCCCCCTTATTTTGTGGTCAACACTTGGTTCTGGAGTACAGGTTGTAGTCGCGGATTGGAATTTTTTT
>BLSH010505473.1:488094-507392 GCA_018402905.1 Glandirana rugosa
AACTTTAGTTACCCCTGGGCTTGAAAATCCGTGTTTTTCCCGACATCCTTTCAGGACCTTTCGGGGTCTCCCGACGTTTTCCTTCATTTTACCCCCATTCCCATCCCGTTCACGGGATGTTTTTTTTACCCCTGTCCCTTTATTGAAATTTATAAAAATTTTTTTATTTTTGAATTTTTTACGTTTTTACCTCCACTTACACCTAGTAGAAGTTTGACACAGACTTTTCATAATTAATTGTCATCTTCGGTATATTGACAAGATTTTAGTAGAAGTTTGGTCCTGTTCACGGGATGTTTTTTACCCCTCTCCCTTTTATTTAATTTTAGTTTAAAACGGCCTAGTCAACCTCTAGACTCCTACTCCACATCCACCCCCCTTCCCATTTTTTAAATTTGATTTTAATTTATTTTCCCTCTCCCCATTTTTTGTAGGGCACTTGTCCTGGTTTGAAGATGATTTTAGAACAGTTATATGGCTTCTACTGTTAATTAATACTTTTCAGACACAGTTTGAAGATGATCCACATTCACCTCCATTTTTGCATTTTTTAAGTTTTTATTTTTTTAAAAATATTTAAAGTTATTTCCCTGTCCCCATTTTTTTTGTAGGGCACTTGCCCTACCCTTACCCCCATTTTACTTCCTTTTGCAGCCCTCTGGGGCTTTCCAGGACTTTCCTACAGCCCTTTTTGTGCCTAAAAGTTCGGGTCCCCATTGATTTCAATGGGGTTCGTTGTCCGTGCGATCGTTCGGGTTCCGTCCGGACCCGGACCCGGACTTTGTCCCGAAGTTCGGACGGACCAGCAGAACCCGAACGTCCAGGTGTTCGCTCAACTCTAAATATTACCCTTTCTGTGAAACACCAGAACGCAATAATTTAGGGTGTTTACACTTCGGTCATATGGTGTAAATTTACTATGGCTTATATCATCTAATGCAGGGGTAGGCAACCAGTAGCCCTCCAGCTGTTGTGGAACTACATTTCCCATGAGGTATTGCAAGTCTGGCAGTTACAATTACTCCCAGATGCATGATGGGACTTGTAGTTCTGCAACAGCTGGAGGGCCCCAGGTTGCCTACCCCTGATCTAATGGTTGTCAAGCATCTAATTTTGGTGAGGATTTTTAATACTGATTAACCTATCAAGATAAATTTATTAGCACCAAAGCTCTCCACAAAGAAGGTCCCACATGAACTACAAGCCATTCAATAATAAAACCTATGCCTAACATTCTCTACTTTATCTCTATATTATTGATAATTACCAAGAGTTATAACATTCTCTATAGCCCTTATAAATAGTTCATTGTTAACTATATGAAGAACATTGCTAATGGCAATTCTTTTTTTTTTTTTCACAGCCTCACCAACCTGTTCTTCCAGCGAGTATGTCTGCAATAGTGGAGGTTGTATCTCAGCCTACCTCAGGTGTAATGGTGAATATGATTGTGCAGATGGCTCAGATGAGGTGAGTGATGGATATCTATGCCTATTTATTATTGTTTAATGTTAAGTGTTAAAGTTCCTGTTTTGGGAAATAGAGGAGAGTTGAAGGGCCACACACAGACAATCCTTAATTAGAAAAACAATGGCAATTGGACAAGGTCTTTGAAGATTTCCCCATAGACAATGGATGGATTGTAGTAAAGTCCAGTAAAACATAAAACATAAACACAGGAGTCCAGCCCAAAAATGGAATTGAAGATTGTCGTCTAGTTTATCCATTCAGAACAAATCCATTGGTTTGCTTTAAATGCTCCCTTCCCGAGCAGAAGTTTCAAGTTTAGACAAATCGTTCATGTGTTAAGTTGGAGCTTCAGTCCGTAAAAAAAAAAAAAAAGAATAAAAGTCAGCATGCAGCTACAAATACTGTAGCTGCTGATTTTTATTTTAAGGACACTTACCTGTCCAGGGATCCTGCGATGTCGGCACCCGAGCCGATTCGTCAATCTGCTTCAGGTGCAGGTGCGGCATTTTAAGTAAGGGAAACTGGCAGTGAAACCTTCAGGCTTCACAGTCGGTTTCCTAATGCACATGTGTAAGCTGCGCTTTCTGAATGGTCCCACTGTCTTTTGGGACGTGTGTGTGTCCCAGAAGGCAGCGCGGGGAAGGAGGAGGGGCCGAAAATGTTGTAGATTGCCTGAAAGTGGGAGTGGGTACCTTTCAAAACCAGGTACCCCCTCCCCCCAAAAAATGTGACAGTGGCGGGGGGAAGGGTGTGAACAAGTCTAGCTTCCCCTTTTGGGTGTAGCTCTGCTTTAAGGCTATTAGATGAGTACTTTTTTATATATTTGCTTGCTTTTTATAGAATAGATTACATTTTTTTTCAACACTTATAATATATCATCATGGGACAGACACTGGGCTACTCTTGCAGACTCCGCTAGTATCAAACTCCACAAGGGTGCACACACAATTAACCATGACCAGTACATTCACTAGGCATCATAGTTCCTCACCCAATCATGGATCCATCATTGGGTGTGGAACTATGATGTCAAGTGAATGTATTGTTCAGGGTTAATTGCGTGTGCACCCTTGTGGAGGTTGATCCTGTTGAATAAACTCATATTTTTAATTTTAATTGTTTAAAAGAATATTTACAAAGTCCAAATAAAGCATAGTAATCAATACTCAACATTCAACTTGTCATAAGCCACTCCAAAGATATAGACAATGAGTGTGGTTGAGATAAATTCCTCATGGTTGGTCGGATACTCACCAATGTCCCTCACTAAGGTGCTCTCCTTCACTGTCAACTAAATTTCTAGGTCTATGCAAATGGGGTGCCCACACAGAGGTAAATGTGACTCCCCTGTTCCTTACACCCTTTTACCCTTAGACCCTTTCCCTTCTGGAAAAGCTCTCAAACCCCCATTAACCTACCTCTCCAAATATCAACCCAACCTAATGCAGATGTAGCCAGCTCAGATTGGCTGAAAAAAGGGGAAACATCTAAAAGGGATCAAATCCTACCCGCCTCTCCCACTGAATGGAAATAAGAGCAGAGGGATGTTTTATCATTATTTTGCTGCTCCTTCACTGTCCAATCACAGGGGAAGAGAAATAGCCAGGCTGCTCTGCTTAACTGAAGTAGAGAAGAGCCAGGTCACCTGCCTATGCTGTCTGAAAATTTGGGAATATTATGACTGGCTGGACAAAATTTACAAATCTTTTAGCAAGAAAAATAGGTCTGATATACAGTATGCATTTCATTTGTGTACATAGCCTTGCTTGATGTTCAGTCTTATATCCAAACTATTGCCAAGGTAAAAACACCTTTGCGATTCGATCTAGTTTAGAATGATTTACATATTAAGATGATTAATGAGTGTTTTTTTCTCTTTAATACAGCTGGACTGTGTGATGGAATGTAAAGAGAACCAGTTCCGCTGCAAGAACAGAGCTTACTGTGTCCCAATCAGGTGGCTGTGCGATGGTGTTCATGACTGCGTGGATGGAAGCGATGAAGATAATTGTGAGAGAGGTTAGATAGTCTATTAAACTCTCTAAATTATCTGCTTCTCATGTATCTCATTTGCTCTGTATGCTCTGATAAATCAGTAGCACCACCGTGTCTTGTAAATCTGATTAACCGAATGCTCAGAGAGTGCGGAGGAGACCGTCACTATAAGTCTACATCTGTGTTAAAGGATGCTACAAAGCTTACAAAGCTTAATTTATTATTATCAAAGAAGTGTCCTAGCCACTTCACCTGCGGAAGATTTATCCCCCTTCCTGACCAGGCCATTTTTTGCGATACGGCACTGCTTTTACTTAAACTGACAACGGTGCAGTCATGCGAGGCTGTACCCAAATAAAATGTATGCCCCTTTTTCCCACAAATAGAGGTTTTCTTTTGGTGGTATTTGATCACCTCTGCAGTTTTTATTTTTTTGCGCTATAAACACAAAACCACCGACAGTTTTGAAAAAAAAAAACAATATTTTTTACTTTCTGGTCTAAAACACATCCAATAAAAAAATGTAAAAAATCTAATTGCTTCATCAATTTAGGGAAATATGTATTCTTCTACATATTTTTGGTAAAAACAATCCCAATAAGCATATATTGATTGGTTTGCACAAAAGTTATAGCATCTACAAGCTATGGAATATATTTATGGACTTTTTATTTATTTATTTTTTACTTGTAATGGCGGCGATCAGTGGCTTATAGCAGGACTGTGATATTGCAGTGGACAAATCGGACACCGAGTGACACATTTTTGGGGGACCAGTAACACTAATACAATGATCAGTACTAAAAATATGCACTGTCACTGTACTAATCAAAGAGTTAAATGTGTGCCTAGCTGGTGATTCAGTGTAGTGGGGGAGGTGATTTTACTAGTGGAAGGCAGGGATCGGTGTTTCTGCTTTACAGGAACATAGGGTCCATGCTTTTTGTACTGATAGAACAGCAATCTGCCTTGTTTACATAGGCAGACTGCCGTTCTGCCTGTGTACCAAACAACAATCAATGGGTGCCAGCGGACATCGGGTCCGCGGGACCCACTGATCAGCTCCCGCTGTGTAAAATCACACTGGGAGCAAGCCGCCTGTGGCGCCCTCGCGCCCGATACCTGGAAGAGCAGGATCACTTATATATACATGATCCTGCACAGTGCCGCCACCCTGTAGCAGTAAATGTGCTATGGGGCGGTTGGCAAGTGGCTAGAGAAGTATTTCTGAAGCATCAAAATGCATGCTTTAGTTTTGTATGATAGCTTGCAAGCTGAAACACATTGGCTTCCTTTATAGACAAACATATGTCCAGGCCACAGACCTCTGTGTTTTTTCTTCTCACTCTCAACAAGCTTTATTTAATACACCACATAGCTCCTTTTACATTGTCATTTCTGCCGGACATGACTCCTCAATGACGCATTTCACTCACTGTCAGTTGGGTGATTAAGCCCTGACTTCAGGTTAAACCCATCATGTCCATCGGGCATGACAATGTAAGAAGAGTCATCTGGTATTTCAATTTTTTTTTTGGGGGGTGTAAAAAAGGTAGTTGAGCTGCCACACAACAACCAAACGTATTGTCAACAGCTACTTGTATCAAAAGTGTAGCGCTCAAGCCAAAGGATAAGGAGCAAATATGAATAAATCAAAGTGGAAATACAATCAAAGTGTAACAATGATGTAACACATGTGGTGTATGATACCGCTATCAAATATATTGGAAAACATGTAACATTAATTGGTCTATCGAATCAGAATAAAATCAAAAAATTGTGCAAAGAAGGCAAAACACAGTCTACAATATATGCCAAGTTGGTGTAAGTGAATTCCTCTGTAGTTGTCCAAAGACTTCAAGTAAAGTTGACAATCCAGTGGTGTAATTAGTGAAGTAAAGTGAGTATCATGAAAGGCTTAATGGAGGGCAATATATTCAAGCCAGAATATATATGGAGGATAGAAAATCGCCTCTCACAGCAGAAGATCCAATGGAATTGTCACACTTTCCAGCACCCCTGGGGGATCCCGCATGGAGAATGTATTTCTACTTTGATTTATTCTGTTATTCACATTTGCTCCTTGCCTTTTGTATTTCAATAAAACTTGTTGAGATTGAGAATAAAAACACTGTGGTGTGCGGCCTAGTCAGTTTATATGTCTGCAGGGAAGAGGTGGATCCCATATTGATCTTGGCACCCGTGGCTGATGAGCACACAATTGCCTCCTCAAGCATTATGCTTTGTAGAAGATTGGCTTCTTTTACCCTTCATGGTTTTTGCTATTAAAGTCATTACTAGAGTTGATCGAACCTCTGGAAGTTTGGGTTCTGCTGGTTCGGCCGAACTTCGGGACAAAGTCCGGGTTCGGGTCCGGACTGGACCCTTACTTTGACCTGGACCCCGAACCCCATTGAAATCAATGGGGACCCAAACTTTTAGGCACAAAAATGGCTGTAACAAAGTCCTGGAAAGTCCTAGAGGTCTGCAAAAGGAAAGAAAATGGGGGTAAGAGTAGGGCAAGTGCCCTACAAAGAAATGGGGATAGGGAAATCACTTAAAATAATTTTTAACCTAAAATCACATAAAAAAAATCAAAAATGGAGGTGGATGTGGAGTTGGAGGTTGAGGAGGCCGTGAAAGTGGCGGTGGAGAAGGAGGTAGCCAACACTTTTTTTTTTATTTTTGGAATTTTTTTGTTTTTTTTTAAACCAGCAATGTAGATGCACTTTTTAATTGTGTGCAAGAAACAATAATCTGTCCCTTTAAGCAACAGTAGGAACCTCTCCCTATAGAACTAGGAGATGATTTTAGATTAGCAGCCATATTAGTGTTCTAAATTTTAGGCTTTTCCCATACACTTTGAAGATGATTTTAGAACACTAATATGGCTCCCCGCGGTTGAAATAGGCTTTTCCCACACAATTTGAAGATAATTTTAGAACACTAATATGGCTCCCTGCGGCTGATATAAGCTTTTCCCACACAATTTGAAGATGATTTTAGAACACTAATATGGCGCCCTGCGGCTGATATAGGCTTTTCCCACACAATTTGAATATGGTTTTAGAACAGTAATATGGCTCTATGCCCCTGCAAAAGGCTTTTCTCACACACTTTGAAGATGATTTTAGAACACTAATCTTTCCCTTAAAGCAACAGCTGGAACATTTCCCTGTACAACTTGATGATGATTTCAGAAGAATAATCTTTCCCTTAAAGCAACAGACTCTACCTAGTCCAGTCAGATCGTTCTGTACAGCAGGATGAGGTGTGCAATCTGTCCCTCAAAGCAGCAGTACTAGTATCTCTCCCTAGTCCACAATCAGATCGTTCTGTGCAGCAGGATGAGATGTTCTGCAATCTGCCCCTCACAGAACCAGCAGCATCCTTTCCCTAAACTATCCTGAGAGCATATGACAATGCAGCACGGGGACTCCAGCCCCCTATAGAGGCTGGGTCACATGGTGCACTGGCCAATCACAGCCATGCCATTAGTAGGCATGGGTGTGATGGCTTCTAGGGAAAACCAGTGAAACACTTGTTGATTGGCTGCCCTTGGCAGCTTTTCAACATGTGTAATAAAATACCAGAACCCCGGACCCGAACCCGGACTTTTTTGAAAAAAAGGTCCTGGACACCCAAAAGTTTGGTTTGGACACGAACTTTACAGTTCGGGTTCGCTCAACTCTAGTCATTACATTTCTTCTCAATACTGATGGCCAAAGGTAAATGGTGGTGTCACTAAAATGTTAGTATGACATCAAGTTATCTACTTTTTATATATAGCACCCACCATCAGTAGTAAACAGAAGATGAACCCATCTAAAATGCAATGCTGGGTGGTCAAACCACACAGAGGCCATATGCCAAAACTCACAGAGCTTATTCAATGAGTTCAGCACTCAGCAGCTTTTCAAAGTAAAACAAGTGTTAATAAGCAGCAATGATAAACACTAGGGGTGAATGAAAAGTTTTTATTTCCCAAAAAATGACAGCAAAAATTAGAAGCTTTCTGCAAAATGTTACACGTTTGGTGAAATACATCAGAGTCAACGAGATCGGTTAAATTAAGGTGGATGTCTAACAGTTTTTAAGGGTGCAATGCAGTGGTGGCTGGTGGTATATTTTTTTGGGGGGAGGCAAAAAAAAACACCTGCCAGCCCCCGCCCTCGGTTGCAGTTACCACACCTAGGTCGTAGGCAGCACTTCCTCCGGGTGATGGGCGGTGGCTTCACCCTGTGTCTCCTCCTTCTCGGCTTCACGGTGGCTTCCACTGTGTCTCCTCCTCCTCAGCGAGCAATAGGATTGCTTCTCCTCTCAGGCCAGTCCGGTGTCAGCACTTGCTTCCTGCTTAGCCAGGAGGAGAATCAGGAAGACAATAGCGAATATTAATTTGCTATTGTCACACAACTGGGTGGCCTCAGGGAACAGTGCTCTGCCCCCCGAGCCCATCCATTTTTGAAGCTAATTAGAGCCTCAGACGCTAATCAAAATAAATTTGAAAAAAACCCCACTGGTGAAGACCAAGCTTTTTCTGGCACTTTTTGCTTACAGGTTAAATCAGTAGTTTTGGCTAGAAATGACTTATAACATTATATATATATATATATTTTAGCAAACACCGTCAATTGTTGCAATTTTATATGCCACTCGCTATTTGCGCAGCTGTTTTTCAAACACGATTTTTAAAAATATATATATACTTTAACGAATTTAACTTCCTCCCGCCTGCGCCATAGCCGAATGACGGCTACAGCGCGGCTCTAAAATGCCGGGAGGACGTCAATAGACGTCCTCCCATTTGGCTTGTGCTGGGCGCGCTCCCGCGGGTCGGGCGGACCCAATGTCCGCCGGAGACCCGCGATCTCCTTTCAGAGAGGAGGAACGGGGAACCGCCGAAGTAAACACGGCGATTCCCCGTTCTGTGAATGGGACATGACAGATCTACTGATCCCTGTCACTGGGATCAGTTAGATCTGTTATGTCCCGGCCAGCCCCGCCCCCCCACAGTTAGAACACACCCAGGGAACATTTGTTAACCCCTTCACTGCCCCCTGCTGGTTAACCCCTTCACTGCCAATGACATTTATACAGTAATCAGTGGACATTTAAATTTCTGATCGCTGTATAAATGTCATTGGTCCCAAAAATGTGTCAAAAACGTCCGACATGTCCGCCCCGATATCGCAGTCCCGATAAAAATCGCAGATCGCCACCATTACCAGTAAAAATAAATAAATAAATAAAAACGCCATATATTAATTTCCATAGTTTGTAGGCGCTATAACTTTTGCGCAACCCAATCAATAAACGCCGATTGTGATTTTTTTTACCAAAAATATGTAGAAGAATATAAATCGGTCAAAACTGATGAATACATTTGTTTTTTTATTTTTTATTTTTGGATATTTATTATTGCAAAAAGTAAAAAATATTGTTTTTTTTTTCAAAATTGTCGCTCTTTTTTTGTTTATAGCGGCGATCAGAAATGACGCAGAGGGGATCAAATACCACCAAAAGAAAGCTCTATTTGTGGGAAAAAAAGGACGCAAATTTTGTTTGGGTACAACGTCGCACGACCGCGCAATTGTCATTCAAAGAGCGACAGCACTGAAAACTGAAAATTGGTTCGGGCAGGAGGGGGGTTTAAGTGCCCAGTAAGGAAGTGGTTAAATAACACAAAACACAATATGTACCCCATTTTTTTTGTAAAATATGAAAGATGTTGCTACGGCTAGTAAATAGATACCTAACATGTCGCGCTTTAGAATTGCAAACGCTCATGGAATGGTGCCATTTTTTACATGATACCTGTTTAGAGTTACAGAGGAGGTCTAGCAATACAATTATTGTTCTTGCTCTAACGTTCACAGAGGGATGGGGTGCTTTCATTTTTTTTATATCACTTTTATTCCTATTACAAGGATTGTAAATATCCCTTGTAATTGAAATAAGGATGACAGGTCCACTTTATGGAGAGAACACTTTTTTTTTGATTGTTTGCTTTAAAAAAAAAAGTTGTTTACTTCCACCCTGAACCGGAAGTGACGTTATGATGTCGCTCCAGTCCTCCAAGGCCATAGAGGTGATCAAAGATGATCTAGTCTTTGATCACCTCTGTGACCAGCTGGCCACGCCATTGGGTTGTTTCTTGGGCGTGCCGTTGGAAACAGTAAGCCCAAGAAACACCGGCGAGTGGTGGGAGGGGGGACGCCCCTGCCCTTCTGAAAGCATTCCAGAAACTCATGTGCTTGGAGCACTTTCATAAAAAAGCCACCCGGCTGAAAGAAAAAATACTGGGGCTATGGTTGATAGCTTCAGCCATAACCCCAGTAAAACCCTGCAAACCGTAATGTATATATACATATTATGGTCAGCAAGTGGTTATGGAAGCTCCATTCAACTGTCCTGGACTTGTTCTCGTGCCAAAAAAAGTAACTCCTCATTATAAAGAACAGTACACAAATAACTGTCAAATACAAAAAAAAAAGCAAAATAAAATAACTTAATTAAATACACCCTTCCCCAAAAAACACACTCAAAAGAGAGGCAAATTTTATCTAAATACTCCAATGAACGACATAGTTCAGTGAATTTTGCTAATGGCAAAATCTGTAGTTTTGTGGTGAGTTTAATTTCCCAAACTCTGCTCATCTCTAATAAATGCATTGGCTTTTACAGCACAAGCCAGTATCCTTGTATCCAAGGCTCTACAGTGGTGGTACTGGCCTTTCAAAGAATGTATTTGGTAAATTATTCATTACTCATTACGTTATTACATTGCTGCACATCTGCAGGGAAACAGTAAGAACATAGTGGTTGGCTTGTGGAACCACAGCATATAGGGGAAAGGGAGTGCAGGTTGTAGGCATTCAACACATATGGAAATGCAAACATTGGAGGCATGGACAGCACAGCTGACCCCAGCAAGTATTCTTCTGTAGAGTACTTTAATTTAGTATCAAAATCACTTTCACTACTTAGTGAGTCACTGACCCAGAACAAGTATGCTGGTCGGCAGCTTCAGCCTCATTGGTTAATTAGCTTGATCCTTATTCCTATCCTGATTGTATCCCTTCAAAAACAATTATTCCATATATAATCCTCATGGACAAAAAGTTGCATGATCTTCAGTTAAGGCTAGTACACCCCACTGGTATTTTGGGTTGAATGAAAAAAACCTGACAGCTCTGGTCGGATCCGATGTACTAACAATCTGACATTAGTGCAGCGATCTCCATTGGGGGGGTGGCCCCGGGGGGGAGGGGGCACGCACCAGAACACTCCGGTCAGCGCTCTCAGCCACTGGCTAAGACTGCTGATTGGGAGCCAGGCTGCTGGTTTTCCAGCATGCTCGTCCGAGCATGCCGGCTTCTGTTGGACCGGCTGCCATATACACGGGTCGAATGTCAGCTGGTTTTTATTGAACCAGCCGATGTCACCAGATATAGGGCCTGTGTGTACTAGACTTTACATAGGGATAGTGGTCTAGCACTGTCCCCGTAGGGCTTGCTGTGTGTTGACTTATTAGGTCTCTCTCTGATTACTTGCAGACGGTGGCTAGGGGTTTTCACATATCCCCCCTTACTCCCACTTGCTTATTACTCTATAAACAGTCCAGGGTATTTGGGTTTTCAGATATATATTGTGGAACTTGGATGGGAGAAGGGATTAATGGGATACTCCAACTGAATTATTTACAGCAGATAAGGACAACTCTCACTTGAGCTCACCAGAATATTTGTGAAAGCAGACACAATGCTTTTACCATACTGCCACTTGTATGAAAGAATTAGGTTTTCTTGCTCTCTCTAGCAGCAGACTTGATGCAACTATTTTATCTTCAGGACACTATCTTGCATCCCCTTGACTGACACCCATCCGCTGACTCTTCTAGCTGAAGGGGTGGCTCTCACAGGACAAGCCCCATGACACATATCTGTACTCACAGTAGGCAGAATCAGATCCTTGCTGGTGTCTCCCTTCCAGTCAGCTCTGCAGGACCTCTGGGTTACACTTTACTCTGACTTCAGGCCCTTAGGTTGACTACCTAAGGCCACATGACAACTTCTACAGAGAAGGGGCAGCCACCCCCTTCCCTCCAGTACCCCGCTCTCCAGCTGAAAGACCCCAAGCACATGTGCCCTTAGTATTTATGCAGTTACCCAGCATGCAATGAGGCAACATCCTCGGTCAATAGCCAGGGCTGTAACAATGCCTGTGCCCTCACTTGTCAGGACCCCTCCCACTGCCGAATATGCCTCCCTATTGGACCAGTGTGTAACATTCAGAGAAGCTGAGCTGCACCTGAGCACCATGAGCAGACCTTGCCAATAGATCCTGCTCCCTGGTAGGTAGTGTCATGTACCTGGTGGTGGAGTCTGACTATGCAGTGGGCAATCTCTCTTACGGCCCTGGTTCAGGAGCCCCTGGTAGAGTAGACAGGAGGTTCCAAAGCACAGGGGGGCACAAGGGCTGGTAGGGATGCAGACGATGTTGTGAGGATCCTCCAGGTGCCCATGCAAGACAGAAGATTGGTGATGCAGGCCAGGTCAGTAACAAGCGGGCAAGTGTGGTACAGAAGGAGCAGGCAGGGTCGTTAACAGGCGGGCGGCTGAAGTACAAGAGAATCAGGCAGAAGCATAGTCATAGGCAAGCTGAGGGTCGGTGCAGGCAGGCCGGGTCACAGATACAGAAAGTCTTTAGGAAACAAGTCACGGAATCACACTGGGAAACACTGTAGAACGGACAGCACTTGCTTCCTAGTGCTGTCCGCTTAAATGGCCGCTATTGGCACCATTGCCTGGCGCATACGCGCGCGCACATGCGTGCGCGAACGCACACGGGCGCATGCACAAGCTATGTGCGTCCGCGCAAAAGCAGTCCAATGGCCTGGGATGTTTCCTAAAAGGCAGAGAGCACTCTAAATTTGCCTAACTAGCTGCCTGGTAAGCAGGAAGACCCAAAATTATACTCTCTTCTAGCATCTACCTAGGAGGCTGCTACATCGGTTTAAAAATTAAAATGTCAATCCAAAGAGGTGTGTTTATATTACTCAGTCTTATTCTACCTAAAAAGATTTTCCATTGTTTCTTGCAATTTATCCCTTTGTTAATTTTCACACAGTGCCACACATATGTTCCCAAGGTCCAATCCAAATGCCATGACAAAAGAAGCAAAACAGAATATTATACATAAGACAGAGAAAGAAACATCTCACCTTTGTGCGTCTTTGCCATGCACAATAAATTACTCTTGTTGACTGTTTTTGACAGAGTGGAAAATCTACTCAATAGTCTCTAAGTCCTTGTGGAAGAATAACTTAAGACTACCTGTGCAGCGACCAGTAGTTTACCGAAACGAAGAAAGAAACCTTGATCTAACATTAAAAGCCAAGAGTTAAGAAAAAAGTTCAAACCAACAATAAGAAAATAAATAAATAAACTAAGCTCGGGAGGTTTAACCTCAATAAACAAAACAAAAAAAAACCACCTTGGAAGCGTGGAATAAGTAATATGTCGGAATCCTTTCTCTGGAAATTGTTATTCATTATGAGGAATGACACAACTGCCACTTGGTATGAATATTGCCTTTGGGGCCTCTGTGTGAATTGCAGTACGCATTTGGAAAAGTAAGCTGGCCTTGACATTTAATAGTCTGAGGTTTTCATCTAAAATATAGCTGTTTTAGTAGTAATGATGGTTCTTTTTCTCGGACATGGTTATTGTTAGCAATTGAGTGACTGTGTGCTAGAGTGGGTAGTAGTTAACTTGGTGCCTGATTGCCAAGCTTGAAAGAGAGCTAAGAGCTTAGGTAAAATGAAAAGTCTTTCCATGGGAACATTATTGTAATCAGATCTGTAAAATAGAAGCATTTTTGGAGTTGGTTTTGGCATTACCAAATTTATCTTATTAGTTTCAACTTTCACATTTCCCTGTTTTATTCAAGTCACAGGCCTCAAATAATGTCAAGCATCAGATGTGGCATTTGTAAAAGATCTTATATAGGCTTGTTGATCCTTTTTGTGCTTTTTTTCCTTTAAACAGATTGTCATTGAATATACTGATCAAAATTTCAGTTTAAAGCACTATTTTACTGCCCTTTTAAAATGGAACAGAATTCAAAAAGTGAAGATTTACTGTCATAGGAAACATCCAGTGGCGTCTGGTGCTCAAAATTTTGGGGGGCAGCAGACAAACCTGCCCCCCTCACTCGCACCGCCATCACCCCTACGGCCACCCCCATGGAAGATGTATGGAAAGCTGGCGATCCCCCCCCCCTTCCCCTCACCAGAGATGTACAGGAAGGTGGCAATAAGAGGCCTTACCTTAGGGAGGCAGATGGAATCCGGGGTGAGATGAAGAGATGAGCTTGCCAAGGGAAGAGCCAGGGTTTCTCCTCCCAGGCAAACAGGAAGTGGGTCCTGAGACCCGATTGGCCAAGAGACCTAAGACTCCCGGCCTATTGGGTCTCAGGACCTGCTTCCTGATTGGTCGGGAGGAGAATTAGGAAGACAATAGCAAATATTAATTCACTATTGCCCACAACTGGATTCCCGTGTGAAAGGGTCTTTAGATATTCAATGGATATGCTTATTTACTGTTCCTTTGCAACTCAAACCATCCCCTGCAGTGGGCATTGGGTTGATATATTGTGGAATCCCATCATAGTGATGAGACTGTGGAGACTATCAAGGAAACCAACATAGATACCTACCCTTTTGCTCACAATTTAAACTTTGTAAACCTGTGAATAAAAGGGCTGTTCTATAGGCTGGTGTAAAGTGCTAAGACTGTGTACAATGTCAGCAGCTTAGAGCAATCAATCAGATTTCATTTTAATCCAGTCAAGAGAACTACACTATATTACTAAAAGTATTGGGACGCCTGCCTTTAAACGCACATGAACTTTAATGGCATCCCAGTCTTAGTCTGTAGGGTTCAATATTGAGTTGGCCCTCCCTTTGCAGCTATAACAGCTTCAACTCTTCTGGGAAGGCCTTCCACAAGGTTTAGGAGTGTCTATGGGAATGTTTGAACATTTTTCCAGAAGTGCATATGTGAGGTCATGCACTGGTGTGGACAATGGTATGCTGACACCTTAAGAGTTCCCTTCACTGGAACTAAGGAGCCAAGCCCAACCCCTGAAAAACAATCCCACACCATAATCCCCCTCCACCAAATGATTTGGACCAGTGCACAAGGCAAGGTCCATAAAGACATGGATGAGCAAGTTTGGGGTGGAGGAACTTGACTGGCCTGCACAGAGTCCTGACCTCAACCCCATAAAACACCTTTGGGATGAATCTCGTCCACATCAGTGCCTGACCTCACAAATGCGCTTCTGGATGTATGGTCAAACATTTCCATAGACACACTCCTAAACCTTGTGGACAGCCTTCCCAGAACAGTTGAAAGGGGTTGTAAAGTCTAATGGTATTTTGCCTCAATGCATTCTATGCATTAAGGTGAAAAACCTCTTCTCAATAATAACCCCTCCCCCCCAGAGCCCCCCTTTTACTTACCTGAGCCCGTTCGTTCCAGCGGTGGCTACGAGCAATCCGCTCCAGCTGGTGTCACGGGTCCTCATTGACTGAATTAATAGCAGGGGACCCATTGGCTCCCATTGCTGCCAATCAGGTCCAGTGACGCATGGGCCGGGGCCGAGTCCCTCTGTTTGTGTGAATACATGCAAACGGCAGGACACTGGAGTGCACCCACACGCATGAACCCAAGGAAGCTTTCCCTGACGGGTCACTCGATGTGAAGGAGGGCCTAGGAGCACTGCTGAAGGACCCCAGAAGAGGAGGTTTGGGGCCACTATGTGCAAAACCACTGCACAGAGGAGGTAAGTATGACATATTTGTTATTTAAAAAAAAAAAATAAGCTTTACAATCGCTTGAAGCTGTTATAGCTGCAAAGGTTGGGCCAAGTCAATATTGAACCCTACGGACTAAGACTGGGATGCCATTAAAATTCATGTGCGTGTAAAGGCAGGCGTCCAATACTTTGGTTTGGTTGTTGTGGAGTGCTGTATTTTGCACATAGTTATTGTGCTTTGGTGTGCCTGGGTAAATAAGCCCAATGACGTCACTATACTGATATCAGAGTGGTGGCATTTATTTACAGTTACACTGCTCTTGCAGTTGAATAACACTGGACTATCATGAAGACAAAGCAAGTAAGAGCTTTTATTCATGACAAATCATGCACAAATGATATTTTGCCTTTTTATAGAACATCTGATTTTATCAGTGTATTATAGCTGTTTTCCAATTACATTTTACATTCATCATTTACAGTACGCCAGCTCAATTATTCTGTGTGACTTGTACTCGTAGTTTGCAGCCATGTCTCATTGTTTTCTGCCGCCACAGAAAATGATAATCCTTGCTATTGTTTCTCTTTATTGAAGGGGAGAATATATGCCGAGCGGATGAATTTCTGTGTAATAATACTCTTTGCAAGCTTCATCTGTGGCTTTGTGATGGTGAAGATGATTGTGGAGATAATTCCGACGAAGTACCTGAAATGTGTGGTATGTACATTCATATTCTGTACTATTCCTATGCTGTGCACTATGGATGTGAATCCATCACTTGGGTATGACGAAGGCAAATATTTGTCTGGCTTAAAAAGTGGTATTCAACTAAAAAATCTAAAATTTAATAAAGTGCAGCTTACCAATCCTTAAATATGAAAACTGCATTTGTTTTAATTTTTAGGCATTTTTTCCCCACTTTATGCAAAACAGGAAATTATATGGTAGGAGTTGACATTAGTGTGTTACAGTCAAGAGTTATACAAAACCCATTCCACCCTACTTACTGTCTATCTTGAATAACCTCCAAAAAATGGAGTGGTTTCATAGCCTTGGAGACCTCGCAAATTTGGCAATTAGAAAGAAAACCAGCTTACTGGTGACCCATAGTAAAAAAAAAAAGACTTGATTTACAGAACCATAGGACCAATGGCCCATATAGGGACCCTAAAATCAAATGTTTTGTCACCTTAATGATAAAGTCTCTGTGCCACCTTGAGTTGCCATTGTTGTAATGCTTCCATAAATCAGGACTTTTTTACTAATAAATAGACGCCAGTGCAGCGCTCAGTTCTCAGTTAGAATATAAACAAAATATATTCATATAAAAACCACATAATAAATCATAAATTCTATAGTGATAAAAACAATGTTGCTTTTTATGCTTATTAACAAACCATGGTGATTTTTTTATTAACCATACAATAAACTTGTTCACTAAATGTGTAAAATCACCTTATGTCCCCCACCGGCCACACTCTGAGGCTTACCAAAGGAGATGTGGCTCTCTCATAAGAAGTCAAACTGCACTTATTATAATTATAGGCATAAGACAAGTGGGACTCTGCTGCTCACAATACAGTTTTCCTCTCCATCTCCATCCCCTCCATGGTATAAAAAAGAGCAAAGAGCAGCTCCAATAGTGTGAAATCCGGAAGACATTTTTAATGAAAGCAGTTAAAAACATTTACATCAGCGTTGTGTATAGTATTTCACTTAAAACTACAATTTTCAGTATCCTCATTGATAAAGTGTGCATGCATGGCGACGTCACAGCTTCCGGCTTCGCCCAACATGTTTCGTCATAAATTACATCATCAGGGTCTTTTTTTACTGCAAGTCATTGGTGTGCAGGCATCTCTCTTCATTTCCAGTGTTTTAAAGTAGACTCTACAGTCAGTTGTTTATTCTGAGTAATGGAGAATCCTTAAAGCGGTTCTAAAGTCAGAAGGATTTTTTATCTTAATGCATTCTATGCATTAAGAGACAGCAGTGGGGCACCATTGGCTCCGGCTGCTGTCAATAAAACTCAGTGAGTCAATGAGGAGAGAGAGGGGTGGGACGCACAGAGCAGTGGCTTGGCTCAGGTGACCCTAAAGCAAGCTGCTTGCTGTGGGGGCATTAGGCAGGAGGAGAGGGCAGGAGCGCTGGCAAGGGACCCGGAAAGAGGAGGATCTGGGCTGCTTTGTGCAAAACTACTGCACAGAGCAGGTAAGTATAACATGTTATTTTATTGTTACCTGGACTTTAGTATCACTTTAAGGGGTAGTCACACCATCAGTTGTCCATACAAAAAAAAGAGAAAGGCTGGTGCCATGGAAGTCGGCTAAAACATCCTTTTATTATTGCATGTGAACAACAGTCAAAAAAGCCAATGCGTTTCGTCCAGCAGGCCTTAATCATGGCCGAAACGCGTTGGATTTTTTTGACTGTTGTTCACATGCAATAATAAAAGGATGTTTTAGCTGACTTCCATGGCACCAGCCTTTCTCTTTTTTTTGTATGGACTACATGGAAGTTTACAGAGACTTCTTAGGCTGAATGCTGTGCTTATGAGGCTCACCAGACATTGCACAGGAGGTGGCAGCTTGGATGCACCTGTTCCACACCATCGGTTGGTCTTGTAATTGCTTTAACAGGCAAATGGAACTTGGAAAAGTAAAGATATCCCACGCACCAATTTCACTAAATTCTGGAAGTTTTGAGTGGCATTCGGGTTTTTCATAGTGTTACTTGAAAATGGTTGATGCAAGTCACATACTGTTTTTTTTTTTTTTTTCCTTTTTTTGTGGATTTTTTTCCCTACCTTTGATCAACAAAACTTCATTCAATCATTCAGAAAAATGGAAATTTGCACTGCAGGGAAATAAATTAGTGCAATTATCTTTGATGTTTGCTTTGTAATTTATTTACAAATTATACAGACATGCAACAATTCACAAAGGCTGATGAAATAAGTGAAAACAATGTGATCTGATTGGATTTGTGATAGAACAATATGCTGGAACAAATGACATGAATTAGAATTTCTGGATCCAAACGTTTTTATATTGGATATGAAAATCAGTCAATTGCTCTTGAGGCACAGTTTGTTGTCATCTTTTGTATTTATTTTTTTCTGAATTTCCCAAAAACAGAATCTATTTCAAATTGTCTGTCTCTTCTATTGTCTACATAGACTTGGTATGTAGCGTGTCAAGTTAGTCTACTAAGCTACACATTTGCGCTACTGTTCTGGTTGAAGAGTTTCCCAGGCGCAGTGCTCAGTATAGCTGCATAGCTGAATTATTCTGTGCTGCATAAAGATGAATGAGATGACAATTACATGCATTTTTACAGTCATTCAAAGACAACATCAATTCTTTCAATCTGCTTTCAATTGCAAAACATGCAAACAGATCAAGGCCAACCTACCACCAACACTTAACATTCTTTCACAATTTAAATGGAAACAATTTCTTTCATCTGTCTGACTTTTCAATCAAAAGCTGATTGAAAGCAACTGAAATTGCTGGAATGTTGCCATGTATGTGGCCAGCATCAGCAGTACACATTTGAATTAAAGAGTAACTCCACTTTTGTGGGGGAAAAAATAGCAAATGAAAAAAAAATAATAGAACATTAACCAGTTAACAACCGCCCCATAGACAAATGACGTCTACAGGGCGGTTGCTTAATTCTGGGAGGACGTCTATTGACGTCCTCCCAGAATCGCGCTTCCCGCGCGCACACTTTCTTACAATTCACAACCACCATCCAACCGGAACTAGACAAACGTACAAAACGTTAACTTTCGTCTAACTTTCTTAACTACAACAGAAACTTACTGACATTTTTACGTACATTAACAGTAGAGTAAGTAGAAATACGTCGTGTCTTATTAAGTCGATACGTCGATATGACTCGTGACGCGGACCCTTTGAGAAGTTGGTCTTGTCATCGCGTTTACACATCGAATCATCTGATTGAACTGTGCGATGTATGGTTCAGATACATCTGTTATCTTCTC
>BLSH010505473.1:509093-523109 GCA_018402905.1 Glandirana rugosa
AGTCAGTAAATCAGGTGTGATCAATTTTCAGTGATTGGCACCATAGCTTGTAGACTCTATAACTTTCACAAAGACCAAATAATATCCACTAATTTGTTTTTTTTTTACCAAAGATAGGTAGCAGTATAAATTTTGGCCAAAATTTATGAAGAAAAATTACTAATTTGCAAAATTTTATAACAGAAACGAAGAAAAATTCATTTTTTTACAAAATTTTCGGTCTTTTTTTAATTATAGCGCAAAAAATAAAAAACCCAGAGATGATTAAATACCACCAAAAGAAAGCTCTATTTGTGTGAAAAAAAGGACGCAAATTTCATATGGGTACAGTGTTGCATGACTGAGTAATTGTCATTCAAAGTGTGAGAGTGCTGAAAGCTGAAAATTGGTCTGGTTGTTAAGGGGGTTTAAGTGCCCAGTTGTCAAGTGGTTAAAAATTGTAAAATTGCGACTCAAGTCATATTGTAATTGCATGTTATTAAAAATTACCTTTCCTTTTCAATCTGCCTCTCTGTAATTTTCTGTAACATGCAATGCAATATGGCTACCTGGAGGTGTTCTGTACGTGATTGGCTCACTGATTTTCCCAGAAGTCTGCACTATGATACAAGTCAGATTTCAGGCATCCCCTGCAACACAAATGTCATTTTTGGTGAGATACTCCCAGTAGGAAATCACGTCTGAAGGGATGTAGGCCCTGCACTTTTTCTCATTAGAGCCCTGCAGGTGCCGCAGCTGATTGATAATTATGAAACCACTCCCATTAGATTCACTTTCCCACATTGAGACAGACAAACACACAGGGATTTCATCAGAATAACAAAAGGTAGGAATCTGCAACAAAGTTTGTTAAAATCCTTGTAATGTACATAGCTCACCCAGAAGGGATTTTTTTTTCTAAACAAAAGTGGAGTTACTCTTTAAAGCTCAACTCTTCTTATGATTTTTATTGCATAGTTTTAGTTGCATAGTCAAACTTGGACCAATGTAAGTATTTGTATCTCATACCTGAGTGAATGCTGTTGAAGCTGCAAATCACTGTACTAGTTGGCACTACTACAGTGATAACAGCAGAGTTTGAAGAGGAAGTAAACCCACATGGGGTTTACTTCCTCTACATTCCCCTGCAAAGTAGATGCATTATGGGCTACTATGCATCGCATAGTAGCCCATTATGTGCCACTTACTTTAAAACAAAGCTTACGACATCCAGCGCTGTCCCCTGTGCTGGCAAGGTCCATCTTCTTCCCCTCCTCCTTCCAAGGCCGCGATCTCTGGCTCTGTGACTGGCCGAAGTCGTGTGACATAACTCCCGCGCATGTGCCCGGGAGCTGCCAGTCACAGAGCGATCACAGTGAAAAAACGGCACGGAGGCCGTTTCTTCACTGCGCATGTGCCGAAATGACGTTGGCACATCTAGAAAACTGTATATCTCCTAAACCTTGCAGGTTTGGAAGATATGCAGGGTACCTACAGGTAAGCCTTATTATAGGCTTACCTGTAGGTGAAAGTGGTTGTCACGAGTTGACAACCACTCTAAGTCATGTGCCAAGCGACTTCCATTTTGCATAATAACCACAGGGGTCACTCATTTAGCACTGCCACTAGTCAAGAAGGCCTTGTATTTATTTAATGAAAATAAAGCATTCTCTGATTGGACAAGGTGGCAAATGTGACATCACCACCCTGCCTCTCCACCTTGTCAACTCAAAGAATGCCTTGTATATATAATAAAAAAAAATACAAGACATTCTATGAATTGCACAGGACCCAGAAGAACACTTCTATGACTGTAGCTGGCATGACTACTACAGTAAACCAAAACAAATAAATATTCTATAGTGCGCTGCCCTTATACAAATAATAAAATCTGAATCAATATATCTCATAATGAACACAATAAAAGTGCATTGAACGCATACTTAACTCATATCATATAAAAATATATATAAAATATAAAGTCCATATATAATTTGAAAAAAATGTGCAAATAATACTGTGCAAACAATAATTTATAAAGAACAAAAAGTGCTCAATTCCAAAACATCAACACTTCTTCTTCTCTCTTGTGGTGAAAAATAATAATGTGCACCACCATGAAAAGTGCTCCCAAAAGGAATCACCACAAACGGTTAGATGAGCTCCTTACCAGATGCCCTGATTCCACAAGGAGATCCATGAACACCTTGCTGCAAAACAGCCACATATACCACGGTCCACTCCAAGAACTCCCTGAATGCCTAAGCTGAAATAGACTCCAAGGAAGGAATTAAAATACAGAGAGGGAGGTCCACATAGTGCAGTATTTCACCAAGTATTTATAATAAAGTGAACTTTATTAAAGAGGAGGTCAAGCCCCCAGACAAAAAAATAAAAGTCAGCAGCAACAAATACTGCAGCTGCTGATTTTTAATATATGGACACGTATGTGTCCAGGGAACCCGCAATGTTGGCACTCCAGCCAATCTTTGGATTGGCTGTCAGGTGCAGCCACCGGCATTCCTGATAAGGGAACTCGGCAGTGAAGCCTTCCGGCTACACAGCCGGGTCCCTACTGCACATGCGTAGAGCGCACTGCACTTTCCAATTGGTCTGGCGGCGGAGGAAGGAGGAGGGGGCCGAACGTCCGGGAGACCATCCCACGGCCCCTTCTCCCAGAAGTGGGGAACGGTACCTGTCAAATACAGGTACACCCCCCCCCCGAAAGGTGCCAGGTGTGGCACCAGAGGTGGGGAGCAGATGCATAGGTGGAAGTTCCACTTTTGATTGGAACTCCGCTTTAAGTACACTTGTAACCTGCATGGAATTACATAGCGTATGATACAAACGGCCAGCAGGTCCGAACATTCAACCCAACTTGCATTACGTGTTTCTGCATAACCAGCATCATCTGGAGATCTGAGGCTC
Source organism: Glandirana rugosa (assembly GCA_018402905.1). NCBI lineage: Eukaryota > Metazoa > Chordata > Amphibia > Anura > Ranidae > Glandirana > Glandirana rugosa. Next base: position 512,001 of record BLSH010505473.1, read on the forward strand.
CTGATGCAGCAGTCTTTCATGCTTCATTTCTTAGTATAATAGAGTTTGTCACTTAGCTCATTCACTAAGTGGATAAGTTGATTTTCAGCCAACACACAAATATGTTTTGGTTATACGGTGACTACTACAGTGTCCACTTCCACAGTAATTGCAATAAAAGGTGGGAGATAATCGTACTTATGAAATAAAAATCACAACTAGAGTTCAGATTTAAAGAGTGCCAGTACTGTCATACTAGAAGAGAAATAGGGTAATAGGGTAGTATGAGGGTAGGTAATGGTTAAGTTTCTTAAGGGCCATGATGGGGCATCATTCCCTTTCGGACACCATTGATGGGGCACTGATGCCTCCCATTAAAACCAATGATGGGGCACTGATGCTGGGGCATTTTTCACCCCCACTAGCCACAGTCCGGCCCTTCTAAAGCCTGAAGGACAGTATGGAGACCCCTGATCTAAACCAAACCAACTCAAACTAGCTGACTGCTTGCCCACCTTGGTAGTGTTCTCTTACAATTGTTTAAAGGACTGCTATAAAGAGATAAGGTTGTGAAAGTTTTCAGATTTACTTATATCAAGATTTAAAATACTAACTGACAGAGAGGTCTTGTTTTTGAGTCATCAAGGCATTCAAACTCTATTGAGATGCACAAGACTAGAGTTTGCCTTTAATGTAACTCTAAAATGCACCTTCCTCCAGCATTTGTTTACAAGATGATTATATGTCATCAGAAAGTTCTGGCTTAAGAACATCAAGGACCCACTTAAAGTTGCAAAATAAAGTACTTAATGGCTTTGTTATTGTATAGAAAACATTTGAAAATTGTTGATAAAGCGTGTATAACATAATAGATTATTGATTGATATGACCAAAACAACATCTTGAAATCATATAAGTCCTACAAAGTGTTCATATTGTACCAGGTAAATGTATTGCATATGTTTCCTTGGCCACTCAAGCAAAGAAAAAGAGAATCTTTTGTTGGATCGTATAGATTTCTTTCATGGGCCAGCTTGGCTGGGATGAACAAGATGTATGTAAGGGCTAGCAGTCTACAGTATATATCGTGTATGTACATCATAGCTGGATCAGAAGATTGAAGTGCCACACCAAAATGTTGAAATCCAAAAATGAGGTTTTATTCCAAACGTGATACAATAGCTAGTGCTAAGTTTTGCCCTCTTCATCAGGGTAAAACTATGATATTAGAATACATATTTAAATAAAAAAAAACATTAGAATTATAATAAAAATGCAAATGAAATAAATAAAAAGAAACACTAGTGTGGGATTCTGGAGATTAAAGCAGGCAGCGAGGAGGCAATATAATGCCCCGTCACCACCTGTCAAATGCTCTTTGAAGAGTGTTCTGGACACTGATCACCTTTCAGAAAGCAAAGTATGTGTAAGTGAGCCCTTAGACTACTGAGGGGCTCTATGTTTGTTTTGGATAGAGTAGGGATGGATTAAAATCCCTGTCAGTTTTTATTGCTATCTGTGCCTCTGTTAAGGAGATTCACCCTCTATATGTGTCCTGTTTAACATTATTATTGAAAGTGATAGTAAAAAAAAATCCTACATTTTGGGTTTTCCTCAGAAAAGTAATAGAGGCAACATCTTCCAATGGGGACGCTAGTTTTGGTGACCTCGGGGAGGGGGGGGGGGGCTTCAAGGGATTACTTTAATTTTGGGGTTATAACTAAAATAAATTTTGCGTATAGTTCTACTTTAAAGTATGGTTTTCGATGTGATAATAAACCCATTGTAGAAAACCTTAAATTCAGTTGTATGATCTGCACAGAGGCAGCACATCCATTAGGGGCGCAGGGGTGCCGCCTCCCTATCCATGTGTCCGGCACCCTAATCTACATGCAGGGCGCCAGATGCATGGAATCCAATGGGGTTTTTTTTTTTGAAGCATGTGATTAGAGCCAGAGGCTCTAATAGGCTTCAAAAAAGGGTGAGCTTTGGGCGCAGAAAGCCCACCCAGTTGTGTGACAATAGGGGGGTGTTTTTTGAAGCATAATAGGCTTCAAAAAAGGGTGAGCTTTGGGCGCAGAAAGCCCACCCAGTTGTGTGACAATAGCGAATTAATATTTGCTATTGTCAAACTGATTCTCCTCCTGGCCAATCACGAAGCGAGTCCTGAGACCCGTTTCCCGATTGGCCAAAAGGAGAAGCAATTCTATTGGGCCATGATGAGGAGAGAGGAGGAGGAAGGAGACGTGGAGGAAATGACAAATCCACCACCCGTCACCTGGAGGGAAGCGCGTAGTTAAGTGCGGGGCTCATCGATCAACTGACTGACTGGGGTTGTGCTGGTGACCCGACCCAAATGATCCAGTCGGGGGGTTGGGTTGCGGGTGACCTGACCGACCGGGGGGGAGTGTCTGTTGTGGGTGCATTGTGTGCTGCTCCCCCCCCCCCGAAAAAAAATATAACACCAGCCGCCACTGAGTTACAGTACAATACACATAAGATTTCAAATAATCTCTAGGCTATCAAGATTCAGTTTAACAATAGTAATGAAACTGTATTTTCTTTTTGATAGTATAGCTGCTTGAAATTGTTGTTTTCTACATGTAAGCTAAAAATTTTACAAGACCTGCAGTGGGGATGTCTGCTGTTGAAGGTGATAGAAAAGGAAGGGGGGAGGATTAAAGGAGCTTGAAGAAATTTCAAATTATGAGTTACCACTGTAGTGACATTCCTTAGTAATGTAGGCAGGTGACACGGAGGAGTTGATTTACTAAAGGCAAACAGACTGTTCACTTTACAAATGAATTTTCCCTTAGCTTAGTAAATTAGGTGAAATTCTGCTGAGTCATTCAATGGCGTGCAAGCAAAAATACTACTTTATTTTCTTTTGCACATTCCTTGCACATGATTGGGTATTCTTTGCAAAGTACATTTTCAACTCATTCACTGAACTAAGTAAAAATTCCCTTGCAAAATGAAACTTCCACTGCAAAGTGAACAGACTGTTTACCTTTAATAAATTAACCCCACAGTCTGTACATAAAAAGTAATGCCATTTTCCTCTTTATCCTATACAGCAAGGATATGCAATTAGCGTACCTCCAGATGTTGCAGAACTACAAATCCCATGAGGCATAGCAAGACTCTGACAGCCACAATCATGACACCCAGAGGCAGAGCATGATGGGACTTGTAGTTTTGCAACAGCTGGAGGTCCGCTAATTGCTTATCACTGCTATACAGCCTTAGAGTGAGTTAAAGGCTGAAGGTCTTTTATGGCATTCTATGCATGAAGGTAAAAAACCTTCTGTGTGCTGTCCCCCCCCCTCACCCCCCAAATACTCACCTGAGCCCTCTCTCGATCCATCAATGTGAACAAGAGCCTCGAGTGTCCTGGGACTCCCTTTCCTCATTGACTGAGACAGCAGAGGGAGCCATTGGCTTCCACTGCTATTAATCACAGTTAGTGAGCCAATGAGGAGAGAGTGGGGGTTGGGCTAACCCACTCTTCCATGTGTCTAATGGATGCATAGAATGGGGCTGGGGAGCAAGCATGCACCAGTGCCTCCATACCAAGCGACTTGCTTTTGGGGCACTGGGAAAGGAGAGGAGCCAGGTGCACTGGCGGGGGGACCCAAGAAGAGGAGGATTGGGGCTGCTCTGTGCAAACTGTAAAAAAATGTGCATTTATATTTTTTTTCCAAAAAGTGAACTTATCTTTTAAATAAACATAAAAGTGAGTGCTTCAGAATGTTTTTTTTAAAAGAAACATATTATTTTATGCTGAATTCATTTATGCAGAATTATTAAAGAAAAAAAGAACTTTATGCAAATTTTTCCAATGGAACACGGATGGCGATAACCATTCCCTACTTTATCCAAGATGAAAAAGTTTGCACTTTTGCTATACTTTAGCTGTTGACCTTGAGCTGCTTTTTGATGTTGATATTTATAAAATGTTACGTGTGTCTGTTTTGTTTGCTCTAATAATAACATTGACATTGTATATGTAACATTTTTGTTTCTAAGTCAAATTTCCCTGCCCACCGACAAGGCCTTTCCGCTGCCACAACAACCGCGTGTGCCTAAGGACAGCGCAGATTTGCAATGAACTGGATGAGTGCGGCGATAACTCTGATGAGGTTCACTGTGGTACGTAGAATTTACCCTGCGCGGCTCTGAGACTAAATTAACGTAATCTGAGAGGAACCTTCGGTGAAAAACATAATTGACCTTAATTGAAGTCTTAATTGAAAGTTTATATGTGCCATAAATTAGGTTCTGAAACAATTATATTTGAAACGCATGAAGAACCTTTCTGCTTCTTGGTCAGTGGCTGTACATGCTGGCTGCATTTTAATGAGCATGCAAGGCTAATTGTGATTTATTTTGTTTGTGTAAAATATGGTAGGTACGAAGCAGAAAGTGAAACCTTGCAAGAAGGATGAGTTCACCTGTGGTAACAGAAAGTGTATCGCATCTGAGCTGCAGTGCGACCAGTTTGATGACTGTGGAGATGGAAGCGATGAGCGAGGCTGCAAAGCAGGTACATTTCCTGGTATTGCTCTTATAAACCATGTTTTCTAGCAATCTGAACAGCAGGCCATTAGCAAACAGCACTACTGTTGAGGAAAAAATAAATAAATAAACCTCCCGAAGGTCATTTATTTATTTTACAAAGATTTTAGCAATTGAAATTTCAGAATATTACCTTCTACTCTTTTCCTAGGCAATTGCTCAAAATTCCAAAAAAAGACAACTAAATGGTGGGGTCCCCTATACTCACTGAATCAGTCACAATTTTGTAAAAGGAGAAAACCTGCATGACAGTTAATCTTCCAGGTGTGCAGCACTCATGCTAAACTATATAACCAAAAATGTGGGCATCTGACCATCACACCTACAGTACTTGAGCTTGTTGGACATCCCATTCCAAAGCCATGGACATTATTATGGGGTTGTCCCCATAATAAGTGTAGACACCTGACCATCACACCAACATGAGATTGTTGGACATCCCATTTATAAGCCATGGGCATTATTATGGAGTTGTTCCCCATAATAAGTGTGGACATCTGACCACTACACCTGCATGAACTTGTTGGACATCCCATTTGAAAGCCATGGGCATTATTATGGAGTTGTTCCCCATAATAAGGGTGGACATCTGACCACTACACCTACATGAGCTTGTTGAACATCCCATTCCAAAGCCATGGGCATTTTTATGGGCTTGGTCCCCATAATAAGTGTGGACACCTGGCCATCACACCTACATGAGCTTGTTGGAGATCCCATTTGAAAGCCATGGCAATAAATATGGAGTTGGTACCCCCATGTGGCTATAATAGCTTCCACTTTTCTGTGAAGGCTTTCCAAAAGATTTTGGTGGGGGGTCGTGGTCATATGTGCCATTCAGCCAGAACAGTATTTGTGTGGTTAGGTACAGATGTTGGATGAGAAATGTTGCCTTGTAATCTAATGTATTCAGAAGGTGGTCAAGGTCTGGACTGCAGGCTACTCAAATTCTACTTCACACTCATCAAACCATGTCTTCATGAACCTTGCTATGTGTACAATGGAAAAAGGCTTTTTCCAAACTGTTGCCATAAGGTTGGAATTGCACAACTGTTTAAAAAGTTTTTGTATGCTGTAGTATTAAACAAATGAACACCATAATCTGAGTTACTTTACTTACTTTTGGTCATATGGTAGTTGTGATGGCCCAGTATTCAAAAATGTTTGGCCATGTAGTGTACGTTTCACACCAAAAATTAAATACTCACCGCAGTAAAATCTACGGATGCCTGAAATTTTAACCAAATTTATGTAAAGACTGTTAGGGAAAGAAAAAGGCAATCACACAAGCAGGAAATTGGGTTTCTGGCAGTACTCCATGCATAAAACTGTGCAGGAAAATGTACATAAAAAATATAAAAAAACATAAACACCTATTTAATATCGAGATTCTGCCCCTTTTTGTCTTTTTTTAACTGCCGATAATACCAATAAAATATGTATGCAATGGGGAGATTTGCTAAAACTGCTGCACACAGAAACTGGTGCAGTTCTGCATGGTAGCCAATCAGCTTCTAACTTCAGCTTGTTCAATTAAGCGTTGACAAAAAAAACCTAGAAGCTGATTGGTTACTATGCAGTGCTGCACCAGATTCTGTGTGCACCAGTTTTAGTAAATCTTCCCCAATGTGACAAGTCGTCCATGTTGACATCCCAATCACTGCAGGAGATTTGGGGAAAATGCCTCTGGACTGTGGTTATACCCAGCCCACCCTTTGATAATTCATCTGGCCAATCTGTCCATAAAACCATTATAGGTGAGCATGCCCCAGTAGCAACTGAGATTTATAGCGGTATGTACAATGTCCATGTTTCCTTATCTTTTCATTTTCTGGTATATCAGAGATTTATATATTAGAATGTTTTAGTAAAATGACATGCTTTGCATTTTTTTTTTCTGTTCTTTTTTTTTTTTTCTGAAGATGGAAACCATTTTTTTCTTATTTCTGGAAAGGTAAAAATGTACAGTGCAAATCATAATTTAACAGGTGAACTTTGGAAAAGGTTAATGGAAGGTAAACTGATTGCTGTGAACTGTGCTTTAGCATGGTGCAAGACTGACACTAAAAATAGACGGAAGATAGAATGATCAGAAAGAAAAAAACATATTAGAGAGCTCAGGAGATGTCTTCTCTTCATCTCCTGAACAAAAAAACATTATACATGTTTTTGTATTTAATGGGGAAAATAATCTCATACACTAGGTTTATAGCTATAGATAGTCTGATAGTTTATATCCACAAGGCTAACAGTGAATTTCAACAGTCCTTGCACAAATTATTTGGTTCACAATGAAATAATAAATTGTATCTGAATTACAGCAGATACAATATGGAACAGCAAAAGCAGGTAAAACATGAAAATCACCTTTAGGCTGCATTCACACCTGAGCGTAGCATTTTTGGGCATTTTTCAAGCTTTTTGTTGCGCGTTTATGCGCGTTTGCAAACGCCCAAAGAAGCACAAGTTGCACTAATACTATGGCACTACAAATGTTCCAGAAACGACCAAATATGCCCGATTTGTGCCCTCCCAAACTTGTTTGAGCTTCAGGTGTTTGGTTCCAGGCACTTTTGAGTGGAGATGTGAGCCGTCTCCATAATCATTGATTTTTTTTCCCTCCAGCGTTTTGTAGCTTCAGGCTTCAAGCATATTCAAGCTACAAAACGCTTATGGCTCATTCACACCTGAACGTTTTCAGCTCATAAAATGCTTCTCTCTGCAGCTCCAAAATGCCCAACAAGCAAATTCCCATTCATTTAAATGGCCCCTGTTCACATCTGAGCGTTCCGTCGACTGAAGCAAAACGCCTGAAGCTCAAAAAAGTACATAAGCCTCCTTTTAGGCAGAGTACAGGCGATTTAATCCTTTGTACATTGGTGACCTTTTGACCTGTACAAAATCGCAGTGAAAATCTCAATAAAAATTGCGGTAAAATCGCCTGAAACAAAACGCTCAGGTGTGAATGCAGCCTAAAACTCACATTCAAATAAAGTACAAAGTATTTTTCACACTATTACATTTTTTATAACAGTAGAAAAAAAGGGTGATGACTTTACAGTCTCCATATTGTTCAGTGAGAAAACACAATGGGGTTGATTTACTAAAGGCAAATAGACTAGCAAGTGCAGTTGCTCCAAAGCTTAGTAAATGAGGGGAAGCTTCACTTTGCAAAGAATACCCAATCACATACAAGAAAAAAGGGAAAAAAAAGGATTTTAGCTTGAATAAGATTGGATGATGGGAGTCAGCAGAGCTTCACTCTCATTTACTAAACTCTGGAACATCTGCACTTGCAAAGTGCACTGTCCATTTTCCTTTAGTAAATCAAACTCCTTGGATTCATGAAAAAAAAGTGAGTAACCCCCTCCCTCCATGTTCAGTGTGCAGAAGAGAAACTGCTCTTACTGAACCCAGAAGATTGCTTGGCATTGCATATAGCATGGGTTATTACAGTGATTTCCAGCATCCCCAGTGGTCCACCAATTATAAAATATGCATTTCAAGAAGAAATGGCTGCACACCACAGCTGGTCTCAGTGCTTTTATTAGATATTTCCAAACATGACACAGACAGAACACTGACAGGCTGTTAATGGTTGACGCGTTTCACACAAATGCTGTGTTTAATAACTCAATCATCATTGGTTATGATTAAGCACAGCATTTATGTGAAACATATCAACCATTTGAAGCCTGCCAGTGTGCTGTCTGTGCCATGTTTGGATATATCTAATACAAAAACACAGGACCAGCCGGGGTGTGCAGCCATTTCTTCTTGAATTGCATATTTTATGGAGGCGAGCCAGGAGGGGCACCCGTGTGTGGAGCCTATTAGGCAAACCTATCTCACCTGGAACGGCGTATCTTCCTTTTTCCATATAAGATATGCATACATACATCGAGCCAAGCTGGCCCATTATGAGTATGCAAAAAAATTAACATTCCTGGAATTCAGCTTTAAAGGGTCAATTTGTCCTTTTGATTAAACTCTAGTTGCCTGTACTTTTCTTGTCAAAAAGATTTATTGAGGTTTACAGGAAAGAGTTACAGACGGGGTGTGTGGCGCACACCTAAGTAATACAGAGCTATACATACAGCACTTATAAACAATGCAGATTATGTTAGGCGTGAATATAGAGTGTGTAATTGGTGTGGCTGGTAAGGCTGACAAATGTACAGAGAATATGCAAAACATGGCAAACAATAAATTGAGGAAGTCCGGACTAGAATCTCAGGCACCCCTATTGGGATCTGACTGTGCCCGAGATGGGAGTCTCGGTCTGAAGCATTTACAGGTTTGAAGCGTAGCTTCAGTCTATATCCACTTAAGTTTTAGGTAACATCAAGTCAAAACAACTTAGTAGGGCATAGTGTGGCATGCTAGTTCTGTACCAAAATAGTTTATAGGGAAGCAAGGAAGGTGAGCTTGTAATGGTCGAACGTATAGTAGGATAGAGACATAAGGAGGAGGAATAGGATTAGAAAAGTCGGAAGAGTATAGGAAAGAGAGGTCATAGAGGTCCACCTGGGGGTCCTAGCGCCCCGCTCCGCGCCAGATGTTGAGGTCAGTGAAGGAAAATGGGGTAAGTCACCAGGGATGGAGGGTCTCAAGATCGAAGGTGGGTGGAAGGAAGTGTTTTATCCATGGTGTCCAGATTTGTTCAAATGGTCCAGCGCTCTAAGGTCTTGACATCATCAAGAACAGTGCAGGGCCCCTAACCCTACTTTGGGTTGATGGCGCATACGGACAAATTCTTGCCGGAGCATGGGGGAGTGCCATCTGCTTGGGAAGCGGAGGATCAAGTATATAGTAAGTTCTTGTGCTTTTACTCTGCCAAGCAATGAGATTTTCAAATTTCCCATAGTTGGGCTTTAAATATACGCTAACAATCTTGCTTGGTTAAAAAAAAAAAAAAAAAGATGGTTTAAATACTTGCTGTCCTAAAGAACCCAGTACTGTTGGCTCCTCAATCACATATTGACAATATTATTATGATGCATAACATTCAGGCTGGGTTCACACCAATAGCAGGAGATTTTGACCAGCTCGCTATAGAGCCGATTCACATATCTCCGCTGCGGCTCCGGTGCAAATTTGCACAGGAGTCCTGTGCGTGTTCTGGTCTGTTTCACGTCCGAATGCAGCCAAAACTTTGGTCTGAAATCGGTCCTGAAATGGTTAACTAGGACGCAGCGGACCCCTGCTGGGATCCGCATCAGTATTAGGTGTGAACCCAGCCTTATGAAGAGCCAGCCAATCAACATTCCAAAGCACCCTTTTAGACATCATGAGAGCAGTCTATCTGTATCAGCCCAACATAATTGATGTACAATGTAATGAAACGTTTGACTTTTGGCCCAATGTCATGTGAAATCTGGTTGCAAGGGTTTTCCTATTTTGCACATTAGTCTTTGTTTAATTCTAATGCCCGGAAGTATATTTTTTTGCATTTTACATCCACCATCCCCAGACCTTGTCCCACTGGTCCTCAGCACGTTCCCCTATGGCCATAGAGCTGCCTCCTTTGTAGGATTGCTTCATGTTTTTTTCTGCTTGAAGAATTTTATTTTTAGGTAAAATAGATGCAAAAGCCACTATAAAGAGAATAACTGGCACAGAGTATAGCTATATTCTGCCCACAAGGGAAAATCTTCTGTGATATGTAGATCAAACACAAACTGCACACCAGGTGGATGGACCAGATAACAGCCTTGACTACAAGATAACAGATTTAATCATTGTCCATATTTGGCCAAAATCTGTAATCAGATTGAAGTTCAAGTTGATTGTCCACTGCAACGGCTTTCTGGCATCTTCCTGTGGCTGAGTCCACCAGGCCCAGTCACCTCTCAGCGCCAAACCTCCTTTGTAAAATTAAGAGGCCAGAGAGAGGAATTTGTTTCTTGGACAACGCTACCCTGGCTAGTTTGCTTGCATAACACAGTTAAAGAGGACCTGTCATAACACACTGAAAATACTGCCAATGACACTGCTGTCAGAGTAAAGTCTAATTCAACATTCACAATATTTCTATTCTATAACCAGGGACTCGTTAAAACTGACTAAAGGAATAGAGGAATCCTTGAACTGAAAATGATAGTAAGAAATTTTTACTGGGGATTTTCAGGGCAGTGATGCTTCGCCTGTAGCTTAAGGGTCCATTTAGAGAATTGTGTTACTGCAATGCACAAAGCTAAATGTGATGTGGTGCCCCGACCCACGTCACCACCCGTCAGTATTCTCACCGATTTAATCTTCTTACACAAGGTAAATTTTACTTACCGTGGTGTAGTGTAAATCGAAACACGTAACGTCATTGTGTTAAGAGATTTACCTGGGAATTCGATGTCCGCTTCGTAGTGACGGGACTTTTAGGGGTCATTTTTAAAGAATGATAGTAAAAGTCAAGTTCCTAAGGAGATAAGGAAATCAGTCAAAATTGCTCAGGGACCAATATCTTATCTTTATAACACTTACAACTTAATCTGAAATGAGACTGTCGTCACAGTAACCGTCATAAAAGTCACACAATACTGTCCAGGAGAAATT
>BLSH010505473.1:523119-541786 GCA_018402905.1 Glandirana rugosa
AGATGGTTTAAATACTTGCTGTCCTGAAGAACCCAGTGCTGTTGGCTCCTCAATCACATATTGACAATTGGTCATGTAATCCCAGCTGATTACACATGATGCATAACATTCAGGCTGGGTTCACACCAATAGCAGGAGATTTTGACTGGCTCACTATAGAGCCGGTTCACATATCTCCGCTGCGGCTCCGGTGCAAATTTGCGCAGGAGTCCTGTGCGTCTTTTGGTCTGTTTCAGGTCCGAATGCAGCCAAAAATTTGGTCTGAAATCAGTCCTGAAATGGTTAACTAGGACGCAGCGGACCCCTGCTGGGATCCGCATCAGTATTAGGTGTGAACCCAGCCTTATGAAGAGCCAGCCAATCAACATTCCAAAGCACCCTTTAAGACATCATGAGAGCAGTCTATCTGTATCAGCCCAACATAATTGATGTACAATGTAATGAAACATTTGACTTTTGGCCCAATGTAACGTGAAATCTGGTTACAAGGGTTTTCCGATTTTGCACAGTAGTCTTTGTTTAATTCTAATGCCCGGAAGAATATTTTTTTGCATTTTACATCCACCATCCCTAGACCTTGTCCCACTGCTCCTCAGCACGTTCCCCTATGGCCATAGAGCTGTCTCCTTTGTAAGATTGCTTCATGTTTTTTTCTGCTTGAAGAATTTTATTTTTAGGTAAAATAGATGCAAAAGCCACTATAAAGAGAATAACTGGCACAGAGTATAGCTATATTCTGCCCACAAGGGAAAATCTTCTGTGATATGTAGATCAAACACAAACTGCACACCAGGTGGATGGACCAGATAACAGCCTTGACTACAAGATAACAGATTTAATCATTGTCCATATTTGGCCAAAATCTGTAATCAGATTGAAGTTCAAGTTGATTGTCCACTGTAACGGCTTTCTGGCATCTTCCTGTGGCTGAGTCCACCAGGCCCAGTCACCTCTCAGTGCCAAACCTCCTTTGTAAAATTAAGAGGCCAGAGAGAGGAATTTGTTCCTTGGACAACGCTACCCTGGCTAGTTTGCTTGCATAAAACAGTTAAAGAGGACCTGTCATAACACACTGAAAATACTGCCAATGACACTGCTGTCAGAGTAAAGTCTAATTCAACATTCACAATATTTCTATTCTATAACCAGGGACTCGTTAAAACTGACTAAAGGAATAGAGGAATCCTTGAACTGAAAATGATAGCAAGAAATTTTTACTGGGGATTTTCAGGGCAGTGATGCTTCGCCTGTAGCTTAAGGGTCCATTTAGAGAATTGTGTTACTGCAATGCACAAAGCTAAATGTGATGTGGTGCCATTCATTTTAAATGGAACACATTCTTCTAATTTAGCCACTCTTATGACTGCCCACCACTGCACCCAGCCTGCACATCACAATTCATGTATGTTTTAGTGCACCCTACACACAGATCTCTGCATTGAGGTGTGCTGCATTTTAAACATGGTGCAGGTATATACAAAATAGCTTCAATGTATTAAAAAAATGTGTTACGATAATACATATATATATAGTATCCAGGTTTGGTGAACAGCACTTAGCTACTCTTGCAGGTGCATGCAATCAGGCCCTAACGCAGGCCATATGTAGAAACGAAGTCTGGAATTGGTGCACTCAATATTTATTGAAAGATGAAAAAATACATAATAATATACAAAGATAGAAAGGAACCTTCCCATTTTTATATATTTTTATGTATTTTTTTACCTTTCAATAAATATTGAGTGTAGCAATCACAGACTTCATATATATATATATATATATATATATATAATCGTAAAATATTTATATATATATATATATATATATATACACACACACACACATTATATTACCAAAAGTATTGGGACACCTGCCTTTACACGTACATGAACTTTAACGGCACCCCAGTCTTAGTTCGTAGGGTTCAATATTGAGTTGACCCATCCTTTGCAGCTATAACAGCTTCAACTCTTGTCTATGGGAATGTTTGACTATTCTTCCAGAATTTTGAGGTCAGGCACTGATGTGGACAAGAGCCTGGCTCACAGTCTCTGCTCTAATTCATCCCTAAGGTGTTCTATCGGGTTGAGGTCAGGACTCTGTGCAGGCCACTCAACTTCCTCCCCCCCAAACTCGCTCATCCATGTCTTTATGAACCTTGCTTTGTGTACTGGTCCAAATCATTTGGTGGAGGGGGGATTATGGTGTGGGGTTATTTTTCAGGGGTTGGGCTTGGCCCCTTAGTTCCAGTGAAGGGAACTCTTAAGGCATCAGCATACCAAGACTTTTTGGACAATTTCATGCTTCCAACTTTGTGGAAGTTGGTTTAGTTTGGGGACGGCCCCTTCCAGTTCGAACATAACTGCGCACCAGTGCACAAATGTCCATAACAATATGGATTAGCAAGTTTGGGGTGGAGGAACTTGACTGGCCTGCTCAGAGTCCTGACCTTAACCCAATAGAACACCTTTGGGATGAATTAGAGCGGAGACTGTGAGCGAGGCCTTCTCATCCACATCATTGCCCAACCTCACAAATGTGCTTTTGGAAGAATGGTCAAACTTTCCCATAGACACACTCCTAAACCTTGTGGACAGCCTTTCCAGAAGAGTTGAAGCTGTTATAGCGGCAAAGGTTGGGCCAACTTAATATTGAACCCTATGGACTAAGACTGGGATGCCATTGAAGGTCATGTGCGTGTAAAGGCCAGTGTCCCAATACTTGTGGTAATATAATATAAAAGCTGCATACACACTGGGAGATAGTGACTAAGCTCCGGTTCACACTGCACATGACACATGTCAAGTCGCGCCCCATTAATGGCAATGGAACCATTCTAATCGGTGCGACTCAAGTTGCTCTGACTTAGAAAAAGCTTCCAGCGCTACTTTGGGGCTACTTCATCACAACTTGTATGAACTTCTGTTAAAGAAATCGTATGCAAGCTGCAATAAAGTTGCGCAAGGATGCCGCGTGACTTTGAAGCTGCACTGGTGTGAACCGGCATTAAATGTGTAAAAAAAGTGCCGCGCTGATTCATAGGCTCTGAAATTCATACATCAAGCTTCAATTATAAAAATTTCCACAATTGATTATTATACAAGTAAATAAAGTCCCACAATTAACCATGTACAAATAAATAAATAGGAATCCCACCATTAATTATAAAAAATTCACAAGATTCGTCCTGTTTGCATCCACAATGTCAGAAAATCTACCCAAAACTCTTGAGAAAAAGTGCCAGGATAGATTCAAGGCCTCCACCAAATGGTAGCAAAATTCAGGCTTACCAGACGTGTATGACCCCCTAGTTAAAGAGAATTCATGCACAGCACAAATACTGGTATTCCACCTAGTCACATCTCTGGATTCACAGATAACCTGGTTCAGCAAAAGTCCCCACATCCAGCTGTCCTTCACATTAACTCAGAAACAGAATAGAAGAAAACGTTGCATATAGTGTAAAATCCTCATGACAAATATCATGACAGGCAGCTGTACTAATATTGCAAAGTAATGCAAAAAATATGCATAGCAATAATATATACAGTATATATAGAAAAATGATGCAAACATACAAAAACCTGTGCACTTACATATGTGCAAAAGTTTCAATTTCTTATCGCATAGCACATTTTTCATATTTAAAGTGTTACTAAACCCAGGACCTTGCATTCACTATATCTGGTCTAGCACAGTACACAGAGCATGGAAATGCAATCATTTAGTAAATATGAACTGCTAAATAAATTTTCTCATCAGCAGTATATAGCAGTCTTGTGACTTCTATCAGTGTCCGACTGAGCACTGGTTAAAGCTTGTAGGAGGAGATTTCATTCTCCTCTGACTGTCCTATGAGGCTGCAGGACCTCTGACTCTCTGTATGGACAGTGCTGATTGGCCCTGTGCTGATCACATTTACCCTCCCAAAAAAATAAACACTCTCTAGCAATACACATCAAACTAAGCATGTGCAGAGTGCCCCCAATGATCTGTGCTTTCAGGAGATGGATTGGGGACAGTAAAAGAAGGAGAGGATCAGAGAAAACAGGATCAAACGGCCTTTTCACACAGTGCCCAGAATTAATCCTTTAGGTTCCACAGTGGGTATAAGAAGCATGCTTTACTGCATATACAGACTGATTTTACTGCTGTAGGTTTAGTAACATTTTAAGGGGGAGCAGTTGGGGGGAGAGGGGGCAGTAAAAATGCTGCTTAACTGTATGTTTTTACTGCTCGACAACCACAAGTGTGAATGAGCCCTAAGTGTTCTGGGTCTCCTCCCAGCCAGAAAGAGGTCCTCCTAAACACAAAAACCGCCCTGGGCTCAGTGAGCGACTCGGAAACAATCAGTACAGTACAATGTTATGGAGTGAAGTCACAGGGATAATGCAGAATAAGATATTTCATTTTATAACCTGCATTAGAAAAAAAAGACATCTGCAGTCGGGTTGGTTGCTGTGGACAGCCCAGACACTTTTCTTTCCTCTAGCTTTAATATATCAGCTCAAATGAGTAACTTTTATTCTTCCGGCTGGAATGGAGAATTTCAAGATATGAAGCATATTTCATTTTATCTGCTATAAGGAATGCATGTCCCCACTGCAGTGACATATATTCTGCCTGGTCTGCTCTCTGATAAATAGTCCATTCTGACATTTTTGCCTTGTGCAGAAAAGTTTTGCATCTACAATGGGAAATATGGCCAGGCTGGTCCACAAGGAGCATTTGACATATTGCAGCGATAAAGGAGCACCTTATATATTATTTCTACAATTTCACAATTTACTGTGTAATACTAAGATTCCCAGAGCATCGTGTGTGATATTTTGGAAATTCTTGAAATCTTCAAGCTGCATGGCTTTCGAGAAGCTGCATTCGTTTTGTTAAGACATGTAAACTCTAGATTCAAGGGTACCTGTCAGAGGACCATTATGGGAGAAACCAGTGCTCACTTGTTTATCGAAGGTGCAGATTCTGGTCATTCACTGCTTAGTGGTTCACTGATTCACAACAAGAATAAAGGTCCCGGTTCAGTGACTCATTAATTAAGAATAAGGATGGCAGTGCAGAGACCTTTGCCATTTCTAGTGATGCTCTGAAATGTAGGGCTTAATCCCAACTTGGACCAAAGTCAAGGCTGTGAGTACAGCCCGTTCTTAAGATCAGGGGTTCTTAATCGATACATCGGAACCAATTTAAAGAGGATGCTGGTGCTTTCAGACACCCCAAAGTGCCTACACGTTAGCATTATTCCAAGAGCCAAGTACAACACCTAACTCCCTTATTGTCCTCCTTCTTGGTTTTGAGTTTATTGCTGACGCCGGACTTAGAGTGGCCAATGTCTCACTGAGAACAATGAACCTTGGAGATGTAAGCTATCTTTGACTGTAGTGACATGCCACAAGGACCTTCCCTATGGGAGAATGTGGCACATGCATAGTGAAACACTTTTTCTTCATGAAAAGTGTAGCAGTCAGAACCTACTTGAATGGACATTCTTCATTAGCTTGGCATATATGTGTTTTTTTTTTAAGTGCCTTTGATTGTATTCGTTATCATGTCCTAGGGCAGTGTTTTTCAACCTTCAGTCAAGGCACCCTTGAGAATTTCTCACAATTCTGGGGCACACCAGTCTGAGGGCTCATTCTCGTTAGGAGGTGCGTCCAAGCTCAAGCACTCTTTTGCATGTTTCCGCACGTTGCATTTCACATCCCACCAAAATGCATGGCACTGCGGTACTATGCATTTTAGTGGGCGCAAATTTGCTAGATGCGTGGGGGTGCCATTAAGAATTAAATTTAATATTTCACACATGTTACCACACTGTACCTTGTGTGAACAAGTCCTAAAATACAACAAGTCCTTACAAACAAGTCCTAGTTTGTAAGGCTGTTAAGTGGTCTGCAGTTTATAAATCCCCCCTCCTAGCACAAATCCCCTCCTCTAATATTTCCCCTCCTAGCACAAATTGCCCCCTCCTAGCACAACCCCCCCAGCACAAATCCCCTCCTACAAAATCCCCCCTCCTTGCACAAATCGGCCCTCCTGGCAAACCCCTCAGCACAAAACCCCTCCTCCAAAATCCCCCCTCCTAGCACAAATCGCCCCCTCCTAGCACAACCCCCTCCCCAAATTCCCACTCCTACACAACTCCCCCCCCCCCCAATACCCCTTCTTAGCACAACTCCCCACCACCAAAATCCCCTTACCTAGCACAACACTTCACATCCCTCTCATCACTACAAGAGTAGTGACAGCAGCAGAGAGGAAGAGAGAGCCGGGAGGAGGTGCAGGCTCTGCTGGCCCACTCCTCTCTATACACAGGAGTAAACAGAGGGATGCTTTCAGATAAGACTGTACAGGGTTTTATGTCGATTTGCAGTGGCACTCCTGGGGATTCTTTGTGGCACCCCAGTTGAAAAACACTGTCCTAGGAGACCCCTATACAAGCCAAAAACTTGTGATCTTAAATTACAACTATGGTTAAAGTGGCACTAAAAAAAAAGATGACGCAGTTATACCTGAAAGTGCCCACATATATCTGTCATAGACGTAGTAGAATTCTGCAGTTTTTGACCAATACTGGGCTGTTCTGTCAAGGATAGCTCTGACACTTCCAGGTAGTTTTAGAGCTTGAAGCTTACTAAAACCCCTATACATTCCTATTGGCCAATCACAACAATAGCCTTCTTCACTAGCCAAAAAGGGATAAGTAGGAACTCTTGGCACTAGAAGGACGTGTTGAAGCTTTGCCGGAAGAGCAGCCTATATTTGGCCATAAGTGTAGGATTTTGGGGGCTGCTCTAGGTATATGCAGTATCCTTCCACCATTCAAGTTTCCATAGTGGCCCCTTAATAGTATAGACAGCTTTACAGGGGTGAGAGCAAATGAGTCCAAGAGGGTCTTTTTAAAGTCAAGATTAGCATAGCTATCTCTGAATCTACAGATGGCTTATACATGTGTTTTCATTGACAGTAATATGCATGTATGAATTGCCAAGGTTTAAGGCGGTTTTGTTTTAATAACAGAATATGTTGGGAAATCACAGCTCCTTTTCACTTCATGATTTTCTCTCCGCAGCTCACATCTTCAGTTAAGTTATCCTAACTCCCAGTTTATGCAGCTGTAAAATGAATAATAGACTAAAGCGTATTTGTGAGAGTCTTAGAGTTCTGTGACGCTGCCTGCCGCCACTGTGATTTGTTTATTTCTAGAAATGTGCTCCTGACGAATTTTAATTTCCTTCAGAGCCCAGTGTATACTCCTGCGAAGCAAATGTAAATCCTTGCGGGGATGACGCCTTCTGCAATCAAACCAGCACACCGCCTTTTTGTCACTGCAAGCCTGGCTTCCAAAGAAACTTCAGGAACAAACAGTGTGAAGGTAGGAACTTCAGATGGTATGGCAAAAAAAAATAAAACCCAAGTTAGCTCGGATGTGGAGCAACGTGATTTACATTCCAAAGCACTGCTGGTTTTGTTACAAGAAAAGCTGCCTTCTATCTTCAGAGACAAGTTAATTCTCCATGCGTAGCAGAAGGAAGAATTGCATGGCATGATGAAAAACCTGCTATAGCCAAAATGTACTAGAGCTGGAAGGGAATTCAAGCCTTTAATTCAGCTGCGTATTAGCAAAGCCAATTAATTAAATGAGCATCATAAGATATTGCTGGATTTAATGACAAAATGCACTGCTGTCAACATCACAGTGTCAGTATTAACTGGCGTTTGTGCTTCTTCTTAATGCATCTATCTAGACGCGTTTTAATCCCCGGCGCATTTTAGTCATGGCGCCATAGAGCTTGTTGGAAAAAAAAGGAAAGCAAAAAAAAAAACGCAAGGTATTCGTAAGCTTAGGTAAGGTAGAATAAGTAGTATTATCTCAAAGCGCCAGAAAATGAGGGATTTAATCCGTATTTTAGGATTTATAAGGAAGAAGACAAACGGCAAATTAGAATTTTCATTTTTTTTATTAATTACTGTATATGGCTCTGAAAAAGTCAGAGTACATTGAAGCGTTCATATTGGTCCCTGTCCTGGTGTAGCTTACCTTTCCATTGACATGTAGACACAAATAAATTGCGAGAGAATGGGTTGGAAGCACTGGATCCAAAGTAGATGGGTTGGAATATTTGAAGTGCTATGACTTAGGTTAGGCTTCTCTAATCTAAGAAGAAACCTCTGGGAGGTGCTTTGGATGAAAAAATGCAAGGAATTCTTCGTTTTGTTCATTCATTTATGTGTATGGATCTGAAAAAGTCAGAAAATATTGAAGCTTTCATTTTGGTCCCTGTCCCAGTAGAGCTAACATTACCACATCATGCAGACACAAATACATTGAGAAGGAATGGGTTGGAGGCACTGGATCCAAAGTGGGTGGACTAGAATATATGAAGTAAAGTACTATAAATTAGGTTAGGCTTCTCTGAAAGACCTCTGGGAGGTGTTTCGGACACAATCCCAAAAAAAAGTCCCAGACCCAAGGTTTATTCTTCCCGGCTTACACATTTCTCTTACTGTGATCTGTAAAATCCTGTACTTGGATCATTGGCTACAATGAACATATCCAACCAGCTTTGCTCATCCTTTGACATATGAGAAGGCAGAATCTAGGCTTGGGTGTCCTCCGGAGTTCATAAAAAAGTTTTATTTTAGAGATCAATGGCTCTGTCATTAAATATAATAAAATAGTTTCCGTCTAAGCCTGCCTTCATGGTATGGCCTTGTGATGTCTACAAGCCACCCAAAGGCTTCAATATTTGTAAAGGGCAGCTACAGAAAACAAAGGGACTATCTAATTAAAACATGAGACAATGTAGCTCAAGGTAGAAGACATAAGTCATTGTATGACATATTTTTTTAAAATTTGCCTTCGAGAGTGGCCAGAAAAATGTCACACTCCAAGGAAAATCAGTAGTGATGCTTTGACTGATTACACAGATAAATGCATTGTATGGCTCTTTCACTTCTTATACAGACAGATCCATAGTGGTAATGACAATTTGACCTGTCCCTGACAGGGGTCAGACCTGTCATTAGCTAGGTAATTAGACATTTAACAAGCTGCTAATTCATTCCACCAGGAAAGCATCATCTGGGATTGAAGTAGGAGATTTGCTGCTGAAAAGTATTGGATTTTGAGTGTTTTTTTAATTATTATTTTATCCACAGATATATAGTATAGTGCAATTACACTTTTGCCTATTTATCAATGTCTTTCACAAGAACAGCAAGAGCAGATAAATCAGATTCATCCCTGCACACGAAAATACAATTTGATGAATGAATATTGGAATTTATTTGTTGCTAAATAAAGAATAACAGATCTGACCCTCTTTTAGGCACAACTTCCCATCTTCATTTCTTGACAACTGTCTCTCGCTTGATTAGCAGTTGCAGCACCGTGCTGCAATGTAGAGTCAGGAGGCAGCAGTATCGCCTTCTGAATGTCTACTGGCTGTTGCTATATACCGCCCTCTAAAAAAGCTATCCACTGTGCATTGCTTTTTAAAGGGCATTAAATGATACTGCTTCTCTGAAAGAGCCTTAGACCCCTTTTACACTGAGGCAGTTTTCAAGCGTTGTAGTACTAGAGATAGCTCCTATAAAGCGCCTGAAAACTGCCTCCCATGCTGCCCCAGTGTGAAAGCCCAAGTGCTTTCACACTGGGGCAGTGCGCTTGCAGGACATTAGGAAAAGTCCTGCAAGCAGCATCTATGGGGCGGTTTGGGAGCGGTGTATACACTGCTCCCAACCCATCCCTGCCCATTGGAATAAATAGGCAGCGCTTCCAAAGCACCTGAAACGCACTTCCCAAGCACCACAACATGGGTGGTTTTAACCCCTTTTATCCCCTTCTTGGGGGTTAAAAGCCCCCTGCTAGAGACCAAAAAAAATTGACGCTTAAACAGTGCTAAAGGGCTGCTAAAACAGGTGGCGCATTACCGCTAACGCTGTCCACGCCCCTGTGTTAAGGGGGTCTTAAAGTTAAGCTATACTACTATACAACCCACTCCCACCCCCATTCTAAGACTATTCTATCTACCCTGTGAATGTATACTTACCTATTCTGAAGCTGCTCTGGTCAGGTCATATGATCAGGTCCCAGTGCCGGCTTCAGTGTAGAGGAGGGACAGCCGACAATAGATGCACTATAATAAGCCTACGGGTGACATCAATGCACAGGCATTTGCAGCCATTGTCGGCGATCTCACCTCTTCACTGAATTAGATACATAAATGTGGCGCTTACTTTAAAATTATCATTATCAGAATTAAAAATGATCAAAGTGACCAAGTACAATTTATAAAAACAGTGAAAAAAACATGAACATGTGCAAAGTATGCATGAGCACCAAACAATTCATCGATTTTAAATGCAATGATGCAAATACATGAATTCAAAAAATGCTTGTGCATATATCATTTTCAACAGTAAAAAATATCAGAAAAAAAAATCTCAAAGTGCTTGTGCAAAAATTCATCAAATCGATGTGCAATCAAGTGCAAAAAATAGTTCATAGACATGTAGCATGAGCACCTGGATTTTAAATGCAATAGTGCAAATACAATAATTCAAAAAGCGCTTGTGCATAAATATTTTCAACAATAAAAAATGTCAGCAGAAATAACTGAAAGTGCTTGTGCAAAAATTAATTGATGGTAGATGCGCAATCAAGTGCATACAAATATAGTTCATAGACATGTAGTGACAGTTGCTTCCACCATCCGCAGTACACCAATAGTGTGCCCCAGCCTCTCACCTCAAAGGAAGACCCCTACAGGTCTAGTAGCGCCTTTGTTGTTTATTATCCTCAACTACTTAGAGCATCCGGCCAGGTAAAGTATAATCCAATATTTGGAACAAATATTTCACTTTAACACTTTATCCTCTTTAATCTCCTCCACTCTCCTCCATTCAAAGCTCATATAGGAAAAAAAAGTTCTCCATAATGCAACAAATCAGGTAAAAAAATGTTTATTTCACAGCAGCAAACGTACATTAAATTATCAGCATTCAGCATCGATAAATCAGGGACTTCTGGTCTCGGCCACGACCGATAGTGATGTTACCCGGCTCCTCCCGACGCATTGCGTCATAGATCACGTGACTTTATCAAGGGTTTGGAGTCGAGCGAACGTAGCTGGACTTAAATACAATTCTTTATTGTCATGGTGACCACCAGCGACCTTTTCACGCTTCTAAAAGAGTCAATATAGGCTTGAGCTTTCACAAACTTGATATAATGAAACACGCAACGGTCCAATTGATGACATACAGCATTCATAAATTTGAGTTAAAATTATTTTACCTGTCTCTCTAGTAACCATATATCAATGGACTCTATTTGTATAAGCTAAATTAAAGTTAATGACTTCAATGAGGATAATAATGATTCCAATAGCGATATCTAGTCTCCCATAACTGTAAAAACACACCGAATTCTAAAATACAAATATCATGGTAATACTGATCCCAATAGCGGCATCTAGTGACACATGGCTAGAATGGAACTGTAAGTTTGAAATAAATGTTTTTTACCTGATTAACCACTTAAGGACCAAGCCTCTTTCTGAGATTTGGTGTTTACAAGTTAAAATAATTTCTTTTTGCTAGAAAATTACTTAGAACCCTTACTTAGAGTAAAGTTAGCCCATTTTTTTTTTACATTGTGAAAGATAATGTTACGCCGAGTAAATTGAAATGTCATGCTTAAAAATTGTGCAAGCTCCTGGAATGGCAACAAACTTTGGCACTGAAAAATCTCCATCTGCGACATTTAAACATTTCTACAGGCTACCAGTTTTGAGTTACAGAGGTGGTCTAGTGCTAGAATTATTGATCTCGCTATAACAATCACAGTTATACCTCACATGTGAGGTTTGAACACCATTTTCATATGCACGCGGGACTTACGTATGCGCTCGCTTGTACGTGCGAGCTCTGTGGGATGGGACCCTTTAAATTTTTTTTCTTTTCTTATTTATTTTTCTTTTTATTTTTATACTCTCCTGTTAAAAAAAAATGTTTGGGTCACTTTTATCCTATTACAAGGAATGTAAATATTCCTTGTAATAGAAAAAAGCATGCCAGGATCTCTTAAATGTGAGATCTGGGGTCAAACAGACATCAGATTTCATATTTACACTAAGATGCAGTAAAAAAAATCCCCTTTAACAGCCTTGGGCGAAAGTGACGTTTGACATCGCTTCCGCCATACGATGTTATGGAGCCGAGCGGGGGCCATCTTTCCCTCACCCGGCTCCATACCTCAGAGGGAAGAGGATGCAATCATCTCCCCCACTACCGAAGGAAAGCGGCGGGGGGGTGGGCCTCTCCCGCCCCCGATAAAAGTGATCTTGCGGTGAATCTACCGCAGAGACCACTATATCTGAAAGCCGACCGCCCGCCCATTAAAACGATCCCAGGGTTATGGCAGCTATCTGCTGCAATAACAACAAAGTACCACCGTATAATGACGGTGGCCGGTCGTTAAGTGTTAAAGTGGAATTTTTGTTCCAATTATTGGATTATACTTTGCCAGATTCTCCATGGAGAAGAGGTAGCTGAATTTGCCAGAGAGGATAATAAACAAGAAAGGCGCTACTAGACCTGAAGGGGTCTTCCTTTGAGGTGAGAGGCTGGAGCACACTATTGGTGTACTGCGGATGGTGGAAGCAACTGTCACTACATGTCTATGAACTATACTTTTTGTGCACTTGATTGCACATCTACTATCAATTAATTTTTGCACAAGCACTTTGAGTTATTTCTGCTGATATTTTTTACTGTTGAAAATATTTGTGCACAAGCACTTTTTAAATTGTTGTATTTGCACTATTGCATTTAGAATCAAGGAATTGTTTGGTGCTCATGCTACATGTCTATGAACTATTTTTTTTGCACATCTATTTGATTACTTTTTACATAAGCACTTTGAGATATTTTTGCTGATATTTTTGACTGTTGAAAATTATATATG
Organism: Glandirana rugosa; assembly: GCA_018402905.1. Classification (NCBI taxonomy): domain Eukaryota; kingdom Metazoa; phylum Chordata; class Amphibia; order Anura; family Ranidae; genus Glandirana; species Glandirana rugosa. Next base: position 536,105 of record BLSH010505473.1, read on the forward strand.
CACAAGCATTTTTTGAATTAATGTATTTGCATCATTGCATTTACAATCAAGGAATTGTTTGGTGCCCATGCATAGTTTGCATATGTTCATGTTTTTTTTCACTGTTTTTTATGAATTGTACTTGGTCACTTTGAACATTTTTGAGTAAGCGCGACATTTATATATCTAACTCTTTGTTTTACTGTGTGGGAACACTCTTTAATGTTGGAAGCTGCTCTCTGGTTTTGCAGCTTGGTTTGCGCATTCATTTTATTTATTTATTGAAACCTCTTCACTGAAGCCACCGCTGGAGAGATCATGGACCAAAGTACCTCCAGAATATGTAAGTATAGGCATCTTTTCTTTCCCAGCGCAGATAGAAAATTCTTAGAACGGGGGTGGGAGCAGGTTTTCTTTAGTTAGATTTTGACTGAACTTCCACTTTAAGTGTCAGAAAAGGGCAAAGCTTAAAGCAATAGTAGACAGCACTTCTTTTTAAAAAAAAACCCTGCAAGACAATGCCATGATGTGTTAGTATGCATCGCATACTAGCACATTGTGAAATACTTGCCTTATAAAGAAGCCCTTCAACGGCCACCGCTGACAGGGCTTCAGACCTTCAGCCGGTCTCCCTTCAGAGGTTCAAATGCTCTGAATGATGATATAATTCTGTATATTCACATATTTAGGAAGTGTGGTCAGTGCTGGCAGCATTCTGGAGTAATATAGCAGCTCACAAGGTTTTTCAAAAAAAATTTTGCTCGAGTGCTCCTGCTGCCTGATTTGTTTCCGAGCCGCGATGACGTCACTTCCACGCACGTGCGCAGGAGTCATGGCCACGACAAGGAGCTCTAAAGGAACGGCATGGGTGTTCCATCCATTCAGAGAGCATGCGCTGATGACGTCATCAACTGCATTCAATGTGAATATCTCCTAAACTGTGCACATGTAGGAGATATTCACTGTACCTACAGGTAAGCCTTATTATAGGCTTACCTGTAGGTGCAAGTCAAAAAGAGGACTTTACTACCACTTTAACCTCAACCTCAGCATAAGTCAAGGCCCCGTGTACAGGCTTGACCTAGGATCCACAGGCTCCACAGGCACACAAGGATTGATTTACAAAAAGGCTAATAGGCTGTTCACTTTGCAACAGAAGTTCTCCACAAAGCTTAGTGAATGTTTCAAAAATTTGCTTTGCAAAGAATAACCAATCATGTGCAAAGATTTTTTTTTTTTAAACATAGCATTTTTGCTTGCACATGATTGGATGATGGGAGTCAGCAGAGTTTCATCTCATTCACTAAGCTCTGGGGAAATTTCCTACGCAAAGTGCAACTTTCCTTGTAAAGTGAACAGTCTATTCATCTTTAGTAAATCACCCCACAGTGTTCTAAAGTGAGTATTTGGAGGCACTACAAGGACTTTACACTTAAAGAAGAACTCCAGTCTCCTTTAGAAAAAATATTGTAGCTGCTGAAATTTAATATCGGGGCACTTACCTGTCCAGGAATCCAGCGATGTCCTCACCTGAGCCAATTCTTCAATCAGCTTTGGGTGCAGACGCCAACATCGCAAGTAAGGGATACTGGCAGTGAAGCCTTGTGGCTTCACAGACGGTTTCCCACTGCGCATATGCGAGTCATGCTGCGCTTTGTGAATTGTCCCATAGTCTTCTGGGAACTGTGATATGTCCCAGAAGGCTGTGGGGGATGGGAGGGGGTGAACTTGCAGCTCAGATCGCCATGAAGCATCTGACCCAAAGTGGGAGCGAGTACCTGTCAAAACCAGGTACCGGCTCCCCTCTCTCCCCCAAAAAGTGCCAAATGTAGCAGTGGAGGGGGGATAATGCAAACAAGCGGAACTTCCCCTTTTTGGTGACCTTCCACTTTAAGAACTGTTAACTTAGAAATGCTTTAGGCCAGGTTAAGCTCACATTAACAGCAGCTAAGCAGATTTGGGGCTATCGATGGCCAACTTAAAGCGGAGTGGAAGTTCCACTTTAAGGGCTTCTCACCCCCTTACATGTCACATTTGGCATGCCATTTTTTTGGGGGGAGGGTGGGTACCTAGTTTTGACAGGTACTCAGCTGCCACTTCCACTCGGACTGCCTAGGCGACTCGAGCAGAAGTTCTCCTCTCCCCCTCCCTCCCTGCAATCTTCTGGGATACGTCACAGGTCCCAAAAGTTTGCCCAGCCATTGAGGAGGTGCAGCGTGACTCGCACATGCACAGTGCGCACCCAGCTGAGAAGCCGCAAGCTGTCACAGCCTATTGCCCACAATTGTGATGCCAGCGCCATGGAGAAGTAAGGGAGAGGAGCGACGGTTCGGGAGACCGCATCGCTGGATCGTGGGACAGGTGAGTGCGTGCTACTTTATTTAGCTGCTGACTTTTAATAAACTTAAAAACGACTGGAACTCCACTTTAAAAAAAATAAACATCTGCAGTGTAAAGCGCAACAGTGATGTTCAAAGTGTAATAACTAACCATTTTAATCTCACATTGAGATCGATAGGGTTACTGTACATTACACATTTCTCTGTTGCTGCATCAAATAATCCCTTGAGTGTTATTGATGTGCACAACTAAAATTGGGCTGAAGTACATGGAGTTTGGTAATACATACAATGTTCCTGTATTAATTCCTTTGACTATTGTGAGACTATCAACTTTCTCTGCTCCACAAAACACGATAGCAATGGTGAATTCAGCTCGGATTAGTAAATCTCACACTTAACAGCCTTGTTCTCTCCAGGTATACTGCAAGGGGCTAAATAGGGTTTCTGGCGGGTCCTGCCAATGATGATTTTTGAGAAAGAAATCAACTTTTTTTTTTTTGTAAGTGAAAGAGATTTTTTTTCCTTCTTTTCACAAACAGTTTGGATGTTGTAATATACTGTAAGAGCTTAGGTCAAAATTATCAACAGTAACCGGGAAAAGAGGAACAAAAGATTGTGCATTACAAATGAGCTTAGGATTCTTTCCAAAGAAAATGCACTTTTATGACTTTTTTCAATTCCTCTGTTATATTATTATTTGCTGTACCCAGCCAGACTTTGGCCTTGAGTAAACCAACTAATAATAAACTGGAATTTTAATAACATAAGTTTCATTTTATGCACAGATTGCTAAAACCTATAAATATATGCCTAGAGCTGTGGATAGTATCAGTATATCTTGAAATAGTGTTTACTTATGTCGGTACATTATAAATGTTAGAATAAAGGGAAAGCACTGTTGGAATTAGCACTGCAATTCTGTGATTCGATTTTCTAATGATATATCTGCCTCATTAAACAAGCAGTACACAAGATGTCTGGAGACTGGAGAATAAAGCTATGTATAGATGCCCAATGTTGCTCCAGGAATGAAGAGGAGAAAACTGCCTATCCTTTGTAGTGCTGAGGCGCTGTATCAAATTCTCCCAATGGAGCAAAGTGGCAAGATGTTTAGTAATTCTTTTCCTATTCTTGTAGAGCAAAGAATAAAATTAGGTCAGGTGTCATTGAGATTTTCATGCAGGTTGGGCACTTTTGACAGTTTTATTGCTCATTTACATTTGAGCATGCTCGTTAACATGCGTTATGTTACTCATTGACGTGCATTGCACTAAGGCAGCCCGTTGAGAAAAATAGACTGGAAATGCACCAAAAATTTGAAAGCATCAGACATGCCTCAAATTTTTCGATGCAAAGCACTCCAATGCACTATGGTACAATTATTATAATCACCCTCATCACTGCTCCAAATTGACTGTCTTTATTTACTGCAAGCCAGCACTCTTGTGTGATTCACGCACTTTGTAATTATATAGTGAGACCCTATGAGTGCAGCGCAATGAATCCTGTCTACCCGCTAATATATCATAGTGGATACCTATGTACATATAAAGTGCTATGTGCCTAATAAACCTGCTATAATATACTCTTTATTTATAACATTATTATTATTATTATTATTATACAGGATTTATATAGTGCCAACAGTTTATGCAGCACTTTACAACATAATTCAATCATCCAAAACATCAAAATTCAGTAATGATCACAGTAAATCAATATATATATATATATATATATATATATATATATATATATATATATATATATGTATTCTTCTGCACTTAAAGTGAAGTTCCACCCAAAAAGTGGAACTTACACTTATCTGGTTCCCCCCTCCCTCTAGTACCACATTTGGCACCTTTCGGGGGGGAACGGGTACCTGTTTTTGACAGGTTCCCCTTCCCCATGAAGACTGCGCCACGGTGCAGTCCCTTGGAAGTTCGGCCCCCCTCCTTGTTCCCCCGATGCCGGGCCAGTTAAAAAGCGTGATAGAAGGCTTCGCAGATTCGCAGTAGGGAACTGGCTGTGAAGCCAAAAAGCTTTACTGTCGGTTTCCCTTACCAGGAATGTCGACGGCAGCACCCGGGAGCAGATCCGAAGTTTGGCTGGGGTGCCAACATTGCGGGCTTCCTGGATAGGTAAGTGTCCATATATTAAAAGTCAGCAGCTACAATATTTGTAGCTGCTGACTTTTAACATTTTTACCCCAGGCTGGAACTCCTATTTAATATGTAAAAGCACCCAATTACTTGCACCTTGATTAAGTGGAGCACATTTACACATTTCATGTTGCACTTATAGGGTCTCACTATGATGCTTTGCCATGCATTGCATTACACTGCAATTCATCTGCACCATCTTGGTGTTTTTGGAGTGCCATTTAAAATGAATATCACCACAATTCATGTAGCATGCATTGCTGCACATTTTCTCGCTAATCATACGTGGTAAAAGTCCCTTAACCACTTCCATACAGGACACTTACACCCCCTTCCTTACCAGACCAATTTTCAGCTTTCAGCACTCTCAAACTTTAAATGACAATTACTCAGTCATGCAACACTGTACCCAAACAAAATTTTTATCATTTTTTTCTCACAAATAGAGCTTTCTTTTGGTGGTATATAATCACTGCTGGGTTTTTTATTTTTTTCAATATAAGCGAAAAAGTAGCGAAAATTTTGAAAAAAAAACACTTTTTTTTAGTTTGTATTGAAACATTTTGCAAAAAAGTAATTTTTCTTCATAAATTTGGGCGATATATTATACTGCTACATATCTTTGGTAAAAAATAACCCAAATTAGTGGATATTATTTGGTCTCTGTGAAAGTTATAGAGTCTACAAGCTATGGTGCCAATCATTGAACATTGATCACACCCGATGTACTGACCACCTATCTCATTTCTTGAGACCCTAACAAGCCAGGAAAGTACAAATACCCCCCAAATGACCCCTTTTTGGAAAGTAGACATTCCAAGGTTTTTAGTAAGGGGCATGGTGAGTTTTTTGAAGTTGTAATTTTTTCCCACAATTCTTTGCAAAATGAAGAATTTTTTTTTTTTTTTTTTACACAAAATTGTTAAACAAGTTATTTCTCACACACAGCATATGCATACTTGCAATGACACCCCAAAATACATTCTGCAACTCCTCCTGAGTATGGAGATACCCCATGTGTAAGACTTTTACACAGCCTGGCCACATACAAAGGCCTAACATTGAAGTAGCACCTTCAGGCGTTTTATGAGCATAAATTACACATCTCATTTCTCAGCCACCTATTACACTGTTGAAGGCCCTGGAACACCAGGACAATGGAATTGCCCTCAAAATGACCCCATTTTGGAAAGCAAACA
>BLSH010505473.1:544287-567265 GCA_018402905.1 Glandirana rugosa
TCATGGGCAGTAGTTGGGTAGTCTCATGGGCTCATCGATACTCTGATGGGCTGGTGACAGCTACTCGGGTACTCTGATGGGTTGATGACGGGTACTGTGATGGACTGGTGACAGGTATTCGGGTACTCAGAAAGGTTGATGACAGGTGCTCGGATACTCTGATGGGCTGGTGACAGCTACTCGGGTACTCTGATGGGTTGATGACGGGTACTGTGATGGACTGGTGACAGGTATTCGGGTACTCAGAAAGGTTGATGACAGGTGCTCAGATACTCTGCTGGGCTGGTGACAGGTACTCGGGTACTCTGATGGGTTGATGACGGGTACTGTGATGGACTGGTGACAGGTACTCGGGTACTTTTATGGGCAGGTGACAGGTACTCGGATACTCTGATGGGCAGTTGACAGGTACTCGGGTACTCTGATGGGCAGGTGACAGGTACTCAGATGGGCAGGTGACAGGTACTTGGGTACTTTCCTGGGCAGGTGACAGGTACTCGGGTACTCTGATGGACAGGTGACAGGTACTCTGATGGGCAGGTAACAGGAACTTGAGTACTCTGATGGGCAGGTGACAGGTAGTCGGGTACTTTTATGGGCAGGTGACAGGTACTCGGGTACTCTGATGGGCAGGTGACAGGTACTCGGGTACTCTGATGGGCAGGTGACAGGTACTCTGATGGGGTGGTGACAGGTACTCTTTATTGGAAGGGGGGGCAATCAGTGTGCTTGGTGCTGACAGTAAGCGGTAACAGCTCGTTACTGCGGATTCCCGTCATTTTGTGACTGGCTGTGATTGGACACAGCCGGTCACGTGGTAAAGAGCCAATACTATTGGCTCTTTACCATGATCAGGGTTGGGCTTTGTCCGAAGGACAAGCCCGCCCTCCGATCGCCGCGCTGCGCGCCCCCGGGGGTGCGCGCGAGCGGCGTGCACGCCGCTCAGTGTCCATTGTTGTTAGTGACCGGCTGTGATAGGACACAGCCGGTCACGCGGTAAAGAGCCAATTCTATTGGCTCTTTACCCCGATCACGGAAGGCCGGGGTCCCGAGGGACACGGTCGGTCCCCGATCTCCGCGATGCGGGCCCCTGAGGGCCCGCAAAGAGGCGAAAACAAGTGGACGTCATATGATGTCCACTTAGGATGGGGAGTGCACCTTGCCGACGTATATTTACTATACGCCGGTAAGGAAGTGGTTAAAGATGCATTTATGGTGTGAAAGTTTTTGACAACCTGACCATGCATCTATATTAGCTTATTGGACATCCAATTCTATAATTATGGATATTCATTTGTAGCCCCCCTAGTCATCATTTGCAGCTACAATAGCCTCCACTCTGGGAAACCTTATCATAATAATTTGAAGAGTTTCTCTGGGGATTGGTGAGGTCATTTGTGAGATCAGGTACTGATGTTGGACAAGAAGAGAGTTGAGGTCACAGCGGGCAAGCAGCTTGAGTTACTCCTCACCAAGGAGCCTTGTCTTTATGGAGGAATGAGAGGCTGTGACACTCCGATGACATCACTCTGGTCCAAGAATATTTAACAAAACAGTAAATGTAGGGCAATAACCCAGTGCAGTGGGGGCTAACCTTTGCATCCCAGATGTTTTGAAACTACTTTTTCCATGATGCTCATGCATTCTGCAGTTCAGTTGAGCATCATGGGATATGTAGTTCCAAAACATCTGGGGTGCCAAGGCTCATCATTACTGACTTAGTGGCTAGAGTGCCAGCCTTACACTGTTAAAGTTGTAAGTTCTAATTCAAGTAGGTGGATGAAATCTCAATTTAATAAAACAACCACAATCTCTGCAGTGACAGTCCCTGCCCTAGGTCTGCCTCTCTGACACGTTTCACCCAATAGAAACATAAATTGGCCAACAGAACTTAGTTGTAGTCTTTGTGCATGGTCATGCTAAATCAGAAAAAGACCCTCCCCAAACTGTGGCTAGAAGATCACAATTTTTTAAAATGTCTTTGTATGTTGTAGCATTACCAGTACTCTTCACTGGAAACACCTGAACTCAAACATTTTGAGGCATGTCCACATACCGTTTGCTATACAGCATACTTTGGATAAGCCACGTGGGTTTTGAGCTTCAAGTCGGGAGCAGAATTGAGACACTTATGGAGAAATTTTTCCTTACTTGTCTATTTTTACTTCTCCGGCTCCATGTCATAAAAAAATTGGAAAAATTGTGGAAATATTGGACCAAAAATAGATCTTGCCTTGGCTGACCAGGCTTTCTCTTTTTCTTTTGCAATTCTTTTGGAAAACTAAGGAATTTGATTGGACATATTGGACAGCTGCACCCTCATTCCAGTTTTCATTTGTACATCGTATAAGAGATGTTTGAAAAGTTTACTTCTTATATGTTTCTTTTTTGTGCTATATGTTTTAATGTAAATAAACCATTTTATAGTTTTAACTTCAACTACCGGGAATGATAATCAGTGATTCATTAGAAGTGCTCGTTATTGTTGTAGAAAAAATCTCCTTCACATTTTAACTTCCAGCAGACGGATGCTCTTTCTCCATTCATAGCTCTTTCCTTCTCATGAAGCACTGCCTTCCATCTTTCACCTCTCATTCACCTTTCTTCCTAAAGGGTTTTAACTCTCCCAAGCATCTCTAAGTCTGCTTTTTTGCCTCTAGCTGCTGGGAATATTTCACTTCATCTTGTCCCCATCTTACCTCTTCTATGATTCCAGGCACTGCAGCATCACCAACCTCATTCGTATGAACTCACACATACCACATATTTGATATTATAGACAATAATGTCTGCAAGCCATTAGTCACAATATAACATTACATAGAAAAACTATTTTGGTAGATATATGAAAATATTTCTACTCTAACAAGATTTTTTTGTGATTCATTTATTTTATTTTATAAATGTTGTCTAATTTTTTTTTTTTAAAAGGTAGAGGGAAGTTTTTTAAGATTGATATATTTATACTGTAATATGGCTCTGCAATAGAGCAAATCTGTGATATTAAAAAAGTTTATTTGGATTGTATTGATTGGGAGTGGTTGGTGCACATCATCTAGTTTTGATAGATATAGCTACTGTTTGCCGTGCGGTGTCTGTGCCGCAGCTATATGTTCTAGAAGCATAGGACATTATAAGCATTTTCATCTGCCCTACATAATGTAACTTCCAAACTAGCCTTTCTATCAATATCTATTGCTATGCATTTTTTTTAAAGAAATCTTGCTCTCGTGCCAGCCTTTGCTTCTACAACTTTGTCCTGACCCTTATCAAACAATGATTTCTTCTTTGTCATCTAATCCTAAATACCTCTTAAAATCTTTCAGTTCATTGCTCAGCCCTGCATTTCAGGCATTCTCTGCTGACCTCACAGTCTAATAACTTGACTGCTGTTTCCAAGCTTAAACTGACACAAGGAGACAGACAGTTGGATGACAATTAATTTGCCATCCCAGCTTGCATTCACCAACTGATTACTGATGTACCCTCTCGGCTTCTGAACCGGGCTCAGAGGATGAAGCCTTGTCTCATCACCTCTTCTTATCCTTCCAGCCTTTCCCTAAGATCGTGTTCTGTCACAATCTGTTAATTTGCTGTTGGCTGTTGCTTGTTTCCTATTTGGCTAAAACATTCAATCTCGTCCTGTTCTCTTGTATCTTCTTATTTGATTTCAACTATATCCCAATAAGGCCCATTATTAAGACATCCTTCTAGTCCAGCTCAACACTACCTTGTTTCCTCTCTGACTTTTGATTTTACATTTATACACATCTAATACCTTCCTTGCTTGATCCTTTTTCTCTTTCATAGTTTTCATTGGGTTTAAATAGGTACAGTACAAAAATGTGACTTAATATGAACCCCTTTCACATGAGCTTTCGCATCAGGTCCACCTGTCATTTTATTAGGTGAACCTGTTTGGAAGCTCCATGCAAGTATATGGATAGGCGAATGTACATGGACGTGCTTTTACATCTACCTACCTCCAAGCCTGTCCAGGTCCAAAAAAAAAAGACCTAAAAATGGCAAATCAGAGGTAACCTGTGTCTGTTTACATCCAAACGCCCATAGCACCATCTTGGTTCCGCCAGCATCCACTGTCAAAATGTGGACAAAAATCTGAATGGGAACAGATGACAAAAAGGAGAGGATACGGCCCATGTGAACTTCTGTTGAACAGGGAGGGCCACACACAGTTCCATCTGTACCCAACCTAAGACTACCCGGTTTACAGAGTGACAACACTCCTGTGTAAAATGAACAGCGTTGTCACTATGCTAAAAGAAGTAAAAAAATAAATATATTGGCAGTAAATAAAACTATGTTATGTGTTAATGCTCATGACAGACTGCATCATATCTGTCATTTTTTAGTCTACTCATGGTTCAACTTTAACTTAACCACTAAACCTCACCTTACCTTAAAGCTCAACTCCGGGAAAAAAAAGGTTTTCCCATGCAGTGGGGCTGTGCCTGCATTGCACAGGTCAACTGCTCATTTTTTCTAAAGAGTGAGAAAGCTTATAGTCACCTGAGCCTTTGCTCCATTGGAGAAATGGCACTTCCCCATGGTCCAGTTCCTGTTCCTGGTCATGGAATGTGTTCTGTGCTTGATGAGGCCAGGAACAGTCAACACCTCAAAATCGCTGGAGCGTGGGGGTGCCGGACTGGTCCTGTGCTGGGAGAATCAGAAGATTAGGTAAGTATATCTCCTTTCTCCTCCCTACTAGACCAAAATGAGCAGCACAGCCACATTGCATGGGAAAACATTATTTTTTGCACAGAGATGTGCTTTGACTGTATACTTACTCCCTTTAGACCTAGCCTTTACCTTTAACCACAACAATATATTGGCCATAGTTTTGAAGTTTTTATATTTTCATTGTTTATATACAATTGATTGTACCAAACAAAATACTACATTTACCCCAAATCAGACGTATGCTGCAATATGTCAAGAAAAGACTTTTCAGACATTATACATTATTACATTAAAATGTATGTAACGCCAAACTTTTATTTCTTTTGTACAAAGTAGGAAAATATTAAAACCCCTGTCAAGCTGCTCACGTGCATCTAAGCATTTCCTTTTATTCCTCACTATTGGAACCTTCTTACCTCTTGGGCATGGGAGACCCCACCTCTTCTGTTGAGACTTCTCAATAGTAATACCAAGGACTAATTTTTCTTCACCAACATTCCATTGTATTATGTCACTTTAACCTTACCTTCAGACTAGGCTACTGTTAGATTTGTTGATGCTGTATTCTTTTTGTTCCTTTGGGATGCCTTTCATGCCGTGTTATACAAACGCTTTCTTTCTGCGTTACCCATATCATATTACCTATATGTAAACTTCTATATGCAATAAAACATTTGTACAAGAAAACCCCCACCAGTTTATATTTTGATGTCTATGAAGCAATGGGGAGAATTCCCTTAACTTACTGTCGTGGAGATGAAAAATAAAATGAAAGGAAATCTCTGAAAATTGAGGCTTCAAAAATATTGAAAATTGGCTTCCCTTCTCAGGTAGTATTCACTAGAACATGTTTCCCCATTGAAATGTTTCCCCACTCAGTAGTTATGTCATTGACAACTGTAAAAGTTTAGATTTCCCACTACTGATTCGGTGAGAATGGTCACCAAGATCAATACAGAGGGTAAAAAAAAAAATTGGCTATACATACATTAAAATAAACTGCTCCGGTTTACACCAGAGATCTTCAAACTTTTCCGCACAAGGGCCACATCTCATATTTCAGAAAAATTCAAAGATGAAAAAACAGGCTCCAAGAAATAACTTCACAAGAGATGCCCTGATTGCATCAGAGACCCCACTCCACATTAGAGCCCCTCTTTCATTTCTTAGTCCCTCCTTCACATCAGAACCCCCTCCTTCACATGAGTCCCCCATTCTCATCAGAATCCCCCTTTCACATCAGATCCAACCTTCATTTCAGAACCCCATTTTTCATCAGAGCCCCCCTTTCACATCAGAGTCCCTTTTTGCACATGAGGATTCCCCTTTCATATCAGATCCCCTCCTTTACATCAGGGGCCCATTTTTATAAATTAACCCAATCACATCAGAGTCCCTCCTTCGCAACACAGCCCCCTGAAAACAGGACTCTCCTTTCACATCAGAGCCCTGTTTCAAATTGCATCCCCTCTTTACATCAGAGACATCAGTCCCCCTATCTCACAATTTATGTCTGGAAGAAAAAATATTTAATCTCCAAATACAGAAAGGCTTCTTCACAGTAAGAGCTGTGAAAATGTGGAATAGACTCCCTCAATAACTGGTTCTGGCTAGCTCAGGAAATTTTTTTTTTTTTTTAAGTCCTGTATTCTTTCCTAGATACACATGTTATATAAGGGATACTAATATTTATAGGTAAAGTTCACCCAGGGAATATCTGATTACTGATCTGTTTTGCCTTCCTCTGGATCAACTGTGTGTATGGGTTTGCATACATTTTTCCCTTCTATTGGTTGAACTGGATGGACTCTTTTTTTCAACCAGACTAATTATAAAACTATGTAACAATCTTCACCACAGTGACAGCATATAACAAGGTGGGAGGCAGAGAAGGCCCTCTTTTGAATGCTGGGGTGGTTCTGGATGCCACTGCTATGGATCAGTGTCATGCAGGCCGACAGCCTGCAATAGCTGTGTGTCCTAGCTGCTCAGCATCATTGTTTTTTATTCTGCTGACGGCTGACCCACCTGCACCATAGAAACGCATGCCATAAATACTGGATGAGTTGCTGCAGTCCAGGTGAAATCTTATAGTGGTGTGGATGTGGCCCACAGGGATTCATTTGGAAACTCCTGATTTGGATCAAACACAGCTGATCATCTGTTTGCTGAGAAACAGCAAAGTAATATTATAAAGGGTCCTGTGTTTTGTAATTCTGAAATCCTTTTTCAGTGAATTCTTGGAATTTCAGGTCTTGGCAAAGAATTCAAACAATGCTCTATGTACTTTTTTTTTGTCAGTTACATAGTCTTATATTCCACTCACTCATTATTTTTTTCCTTAATAAAGAAAGCAGTGTACTGCAGCATGAAAACACAGGCATCTCTACTGTGACAATAAAGTCTTAAATCGAATTCCTTTGATACTCACCATACCGAGTTTCTTGTGTTTCAGATATCAATGAGTGCTTACTCCTGGGGAGCTGTTCCCACCACTGCACCAACTTGAAAGGCTCCTACAGATGCACCTGTGACAGAAACTTTATAGAACAGGGCCACAGCTGCATTATAAAAGGTAAACTAAAAAAATAGAGAATATAAAATATATGACTTTTTTAACACTGGTAATTTCTGGCTTGGCTGCTTACCTCATCCATCGTTTTCCAGATTTTTTTTAACGAGATTTATATTAAAAACAATTGTGCTAATTCAGTAAAAGAGTTAGCTAGATTCAGTACCATACAGCAGTGTCTTTCAACCTTATTTCAATCAAGGCACCCTTTAAAAATATGGACAATCTTGAGGCACCCCATTCTAAAATGTGTTACATAAAGGAGCAACATCCACACAGGTAGGACACCCAACATTAGAGTATTCCATTGTTTCTCTTTGCCCACAGTTTCCGACCCTCACTCAGCTAATGTGACCCCAATACTAACGGAGAGGGAAGTAGAGGGGCAAACAAGGATGCTGTGCAGGCAACTGATGTCCTCCTTTTCCTTCAAATATTTCTTATTGAAGAAAAATTAGACAACACAAAGAAAATACATGTTAAGAGAAATGTCAAATAGGTCAATCATTGCTTTGTTGTACAGCATTGACAAAAATACGAAAGAGAAACCACATTGGGTAAACATATTATAAATTTCATAGGTACCTCCAATATTAACATATAGTAATATTATATGTAAAAGGGATATAACTTGCTATTATGGATCTTTGCATCAGATGGAATACCGTTAGAAAAGAAAGTCTCTCTATATATTTTTTTATTTTAATTTTTATTGGGGTCTTATCCTCCAGCCCCCCGGATCTCTCTAGTTGCTCAGTGGGCTGAAAGTCAGGGCCCCCTAGGTATGAATTAATCAAAAAAAAAAAGAAAGCAGAGACAGAATAATGTTAGTTTACACTTCAGAATAGGGTTGGGTTAAATTCTAGGGCCCAACGTGCCCATTTTTGCTCAAATAGGTTCATTGAGTCATTTTGGCTTGCTAAATGTTTTTCGCAGATGCAGTTAACATTCACTCTGTGTATAACTTCTTCTATATTTGGTGCCACTGTCTGTTTCCATTTGCTGGTGTTGGATATCCTGGCTGCTATTAATATGTGTAACACTATTGTACGGTATTGTTTAAGAAAGCAATGTATTTGCATACCAAAGAGGGCTAAAAGGGGACATGGTGAGATGTCAGTTTTAGTAGCGAATGATATCAAGGAAAAGACTGCATTCCAAAATTTCTTCTATACTGTACATGACCATATAATGTGGTGTATGTCTCCTACTAGTCCACATTGGCGCCAGCATCTAGCGCCAATGTTTGGGAATATGTGGTTGAGTTTGGCAGGAGTCATGTACCACCTATACATTATTTTAAAAGCATTTTCCCAGTGGGAGGTACAATGGGTGGACTTAAGGCTGGTGTGGAGTGCTTTGTTCCAATCCTCCCGATGTCCTCTTTTTCAATCAATGACATATTTGGTTGTTTCTGGAAGGTTGTAATAGTGTAACTAAAATGCAGACTTGATCCAACTGCTGGCTTGTATTACAAATAAATCCTTCAAGTAGTGCTCCACCACAAACTCACTCATGTATAGGGAATACAAACTCACCAGAACAATAAATCAAATAAGCATTGTAGCAATATTTGATGTCTTCAGCCAGCGATATAAAATTGGAAACGGCACCCCTGCACACCAACATGTCTCCTTGGTAGTATTAGGCATAAACACTCGGGAAAAATATATGGAGGATCATCATGCAATATGTTTATTAAGATTTGTAAAAGCAAATAAGTGAAAGGGTACACTCACATTTTATGGTGCTGTAAGTCAGCACCAACATGTACAGCCCTTAGGTGCACTCGCCTTCTCCACACAGCTTGGCATGCGTTCCAACATACATGGGTTCAGAACCAAGGGAATCGGAAGTGACGCCAATCTTAACAATGACGTGTTAAGACACGAAATGCATAGACGCTGTGCGTCCGCCCCAGATCCACTTCCAGGTATCTTGGCTCTGATCCCCTGTATGTTGGAATGCACGCCGCGCTGTGTGGAGACGGCGAGCGCACCTAAGGGCTGTACATGTTGGTGCTGACTTACAGCACCATAGAATGTGAGTGTACCCTTTCACTTATTTGCTTTTACAAATTTTAATAAACATATTGCGTGATGATCCTCAATATATTTTTCCCGAGTGTTTATGCATGATACTGCCAAGGAGACATTCTGGTGTGCAAGGGTACCATTTCCATTTGTATACCGCTGACTGGAGACATCAAATATTGCTGCAATGCTTATTTGATTTATTGTTCTGGAGAGTTTGCATTCCCTATACACGAGTTTGTGGTGGAGCACTACTTGAAGGATTTATTTGAATCTACACTATTCTGTGGAACACGGTGTATGGGCTTTTCTGTGAAGACACTTGAATAACATTTACAGACTATTAATGCACTTGTTTGTATATATTATTGGTTGATGTTTAGAAGTTTTTTATTGTCATTAATTATTCACTATTTTTTGCACTATTGATATATAAGAGTTAGCGCCATATTCCTTTTTTCTTTAGCCTGTTTTTACTTAGTTTGAGTGGTTCATCCACTCCAAAAAGGGAGAGCTGAACTCATCAATATTTTTAATTAGGAGCCACTGCTTGTTTCTTTGTTCATTGAAATTTAATGTGCACTTTTGAAAGTGCAGTTGCACTCTGCAAGAGCAGTTGCTCCAGAATTTAGTACATGATGGAAAGCTCTGTTGGCTTCCATCATCCAATCACGTGCAAGCCAAAATGATGTTTTTTTTTATTTTCCCGGCATGCGATTGGTTTTTCCTTGTAAAATTAAGCTTTACCTAATTTATTAAGCTCTGGAGCAACTGAACTTGCAGGGGGCAACTTTCAAAAGTGCACAGTCTATTTCCCTTTAGTAAATCAACCCCCATGTGTCCATGCACACATAGGCTTTTACCAGAACTTAGAAGCAGCGGCATTTAAAGGCAGTCAAAGCTACTTCTCCTGAACAAACAAGAATCTTGTGCAAGAGAGGGAAGTTTTGGCAGAAAAATGATAGATGCCACAAAAAAACATCTAAATGTGTGTAGGCGCATTTAGCGCTTGATTAATTAATTAGATTCAATGGTCAGAATAAATATTCTGGCCAGTGAAATGAATTAACGCCCAAACACTTGACGCTGCTAAATGGGGCTAAAAGCAGTTCACACTTTTAGCAGCGTCCACCATTTTTCTGCTGCCGGGAGAAAGGCGTCTGGTCTGGTGTCCAGTGTGCATGAACCCTTAGGGCTCGTTTACACTTGCTTTGGTTTCAATGCACATTAAAGCCCCTACTGCTTCAATAAGCTTTTATGATATGTTTTTGAGGCTTCGTGGTGCTTCGATGAGGCTTCGGTGGTGCTTCGATGAGGCTCTTTTGAAGCTTTGTTGAAACTTGGCCGGTGCCCTGTGTGTTTGTTGATATCTCACACCTGCAATTACTCCTAAACAAAGTGAAGTTAAAGCAGAATTACAGTCTCTGAAAAGTCACCGGTGCTTCAAGTGAGCTTCAAACAAGCTTGGTCATAGACTTCTATGGAGGTGTTGAAGAGGCTTTGAAGCCTGGCTAAAACTACATGGGGTATAATTTTTGACACTAAGCTGAAGCGAAGGAAAGCCAACACAAGGTATAACCAGGACTGTAAGATTACCATTTTATTTAGTGACAGGAGCTTTGACTGACATTAAGAGATGTTTAACAAAGCCTGTCTGACCCCTGTTTTGAAGCAAAGTGTAAACTAGCCCTTAACCTCCCTGGCGGTAATCCCGAGTGTGGCTCGGGGTGGAATTTCAGTACCATTAGCGGTAACCCCGAGCCACACTTGGGATTGCATTGCTGGATCCAGGCTGGGTTACTCACCTTGTCCCTTGGATCCAGCGATGTCCTCCCGTGGTGTCAGCATGTCTGTCCCTCTGCCCGATGCCCCTGTGTGCCTGGCTCCATTCCCTGTGAGCGTCGTGTCGCACGGGGACGGAGCCCGGCGGGAAATTCAAATAGTGTAACACACAGTACACATACAGTACACTGTAATCTTATAGATTACATTGCTGTATGAAATAATTTCACATCCCCTTTGTCCCTAGTGGTTTGCCCAGAGCCCTGCATGCACTTTTATATTATATATGTCATTCTTTCTGCCTGGAAACATGAGAATGTCCATAGCAACCAAAAAGTGTCCCTTTACGTCAAAAGTGGTTTTTGATCAGCTAGAAAACAGCGATAGTAAATAAGAATCATTTGCAGAATTGAGTGATACAGATTTTTGGGGAAATTTATCATCAGAAACTGAAAGTGATGACAACGACAATTCTGCAACTGAGCAAATTTCAGTGTTTTTGGTTTGATTACGTTATTGAATACATTTTATTACTATTATGTTATTATTTCTGATAATTATTTATAATTATTTATTCTATTATAATTTATGATTTCATGTTTCAAACTTTTTCATACCCGGGATGTCTACTAGACTCTTGTTTGGACAGATTTAAGTGAGTTATTCCTAAGAATTACAGGCCTACAATATAAAACACCAAATTTCCATGCAAAATAATCGTACCTCTTTCAGCACCAAAGATCGAAAATAATCATACCGCCAGGGAGGTTAATGTGGTGACTATGGCAGAATGTGCCAGTATATGCATGGGACAATGCAGTAGTTGAAATATATAAATGATAGGATGGTCACATCTTGCTGGTAGGATCACTAGATTTGATTTTGGAGGATTCTTTCAAAACATTACATTTGTTTTGAATGGAGTGTTAGGTCCCCTGTTGGTTTGTTCCCATTGGAGTAATTTTTTTGTCCTTGTGGAGAGTGTCCCAGCCAATGGGGTTGATTTACTAAAGGCAAATATACTGTGCACTGTGCAAAGTGCAACTGCTCTCTGCAAGTGTAGTTGCTCCAAAGTTTAGTAAATGAGGTTAGGCTTCACTTTACAAAGAATACCCTATCAAATGCAGGGAAAATGAAAAAACAGCATTTTTGCTTGCACATGGTTGGATGATGGAAGTCAGCAGAGCTTCCCCTCATTTACTAAGCTCTAAAGCAACTGCTCTTGCAGGGTGCAACTGCACTTGGCAAAGTGCACAATCTATTTGGCTTTAGTAAATCAAACCCATAAAGTCATTGGAAATCAAATTTTTACAGGGGCCACAAGAACAGGATGTAAAGGCAATATTGGACATCTGACGTAGAGACATCCTCTTGATTCCTGTTGTGTCTTTAAAGAGGCGCTCCAGCCCCCCCCCCCAAAAAAAAATTCAAAGTATTTTGTAGCTGCTGACTTTTAATATTAAGGCGCTTACCTGTTCAGTCATCCAGCGGTGTCCTCACCCGAGCGATTCTTCAATTAGCTATTCGGTGCTGGCCCGCCATCCTGACTAAGGTAAACCAGCAATGAATCCTTGCGGCTGCGCTTTCTGAATGGACTGTAGTCTTCTGGAACCTGGAAAGTGTCCCAGAAGACTGCTGGGGAAAGAGGGGGGCTGGACTTCTACCTCCGGCAAACAGAGTCGGAAGTGGGAGCGGGTACCTGTCATAAAGTGCCACATGTGGCAGTGGAGGGGGGGAGGAGGCACTCAAGTGGAGCTTCACCTTTTGGGTGGAGTTCATGAAAGGAGATTATCCCAGATTTGCCTATACAGAAACTTTAATTTTATATACACACTAATCTTACAGATTCTTTTCCTCTTAACATTTTCCTATTGCTCTTATAAAATCTGAAATGAATATCTTTTATGATTCCAGACTCAGAGGAGCAAATTCTCTACGTGGCCAATGACACTGAGATCCTGGCTTTTAGACATCCGTTTGGCTACAGCGTGGAATACCAGCAAATATCCCGCATTGCACACAATTCTAGGATTACTGGGATGGACACCTACCTCCAGGGCAACATGATCATTTGGAGCACTCAGTTCAACCCTGGAGGAATCTTCTACAACACCTTTCATGGCAGGGCAGGCAAAGAAACCAAAAGTGGATTGATTGTGAGTGTGGGAATCTGCTTAGAATACTGCAGCATGTATTTATCACCCTGAAGTTTATTTTAGGGCCTGTGTCCATGGGTATTGGGCTTGTGTTGATGGCATCCATTTGACATCAGGCACTGATGCTTCTGAGATCATTCAGAATTAATTGACAAATGCATTTGGCTTGCATTGACCTTCTTCTAATCTGCATTTGACATGCTGACAGTTTTGTATTCAAATAAAACTTGTATGGGGATGCAAACCAATTGCCAAGGTGCTAAATCTTATGTTTACGTCATTGTTTTAAACATTGACATTTGTAGTTAGCAAAAGGAATTAGCTAATTAGGTAGTTTACTGTATGCGCCAGTGTCGGCTTCGGGCTTCCCATTAGAGGTTTCCAGAATCTGTGGCGGTGTGCCTAGTGGAGACAACAGACTGCATTTTCCAGGCAACTAGGCCAAAATAACACCTTCCATAACAGAAGTTTCTTGAATTCAATCGTGGACTGCCTGAAAATGCTGGCTGCCTGGCATCTGTATTTTATTTTTTAATTTAATGACCCTGACCAAGCAAGCAGCAGGTTATCAGAACTCCAGACTAGCAGACCAAACACTGAAAGTGTAGTGAAGCTCCAAGATTAGCACAGCAATGACCAGGTAGGGATAAAATCCGTGAAGCAAAAATATATAAGTGTATACTGCGCTTGTGTATATACAAATTAGCTGCAACTAAACATGTGAGAAACGCATGTTGTGAACAAAACAAACAAATGAGTTGGGCTTAAACCATTCATAAGACAAATAAAGTGCTTAATACATTATTTGGTAAAGTCTCTATAGTGTCCATAAAGTTTGTGCAAATTCTTCATATAAAAGTCTTCTTGTGCAGAAATCCATCACCATCTTAAAATACCAATAAAGATGTGAGCTTACCAGGACCATCAGACCTTTAATCACAGAGGATCAAACATGCAAGCCTCACGTCCGCGTTCTTCTCAATCAGTCATGGACATCCGGATCACCAGCAGTTCCACCACCATACTCAGTATTACCGGTAAATTAACAGAAATCGCCAATAGTGCAGTAAAATATGGGCATTTATTTAAAATGTCATAAAAAATATCCACAGCTTTTCACATCTCATGGACAAGCAGGCATACTAATCGTGGTAGCTGAAAGAATCTCCTCGTCTGACTGGTTTTGTTCCAAAGAACTTCTTCCGGGGCATCTGGAACTGCTGGTGATCTGGATGTCCATGACTGATTGAGGAGAATGCGTCAGTGGGGCTTATTCACATGTGTGTTTGACCCTCTGTAATTAAAGGATCTGATGGTTCTGGTAAGCTTACATCTTTATTGGTATTTTACACAAGGTGATGGATTTCTGCACAAAAAGACTTGTATCTGAAGAATTTGCACAAACTTTATGGACTCTATAGAGACTTTTCCAAATAATTTATTAAGCACTTTATTTGTCTTCTGTAGAGTTCAGCAAACACCTGGACGTTCGGGTTCGCAGGGTCCGAACAAACTTTGGAAAAAAGTCCGGGTTCGGCACCGAACGTTGCCCGAACTTTATCCCGGACCCCGAACCCCATTGAAGTCAATGGGGACCCGAACTTTTAGGCACAAAAATGGCTGTAACAAAGTGCTGGCAAGTGCTAGAGGGCTGCAAAAGGAAGTAAAATGGGGGTAAGAGTAAGGCAAGTGCCCTACAAAAAAATGGGGATAGGGAAAATAAATTAAAATCAAATAAACTAGGAGATGATTTTTGAACAATAATGTGTCACTTACAGCTGCAGCTAGAACCTCCCTCTTTAGAACTAGGAGATGATTTTTGAACAATAATCTGTCCCTCTAAGCAGAAGTCTCTACCTAGTGCAGTCAGATCGCTCAAAGCAGCAGTATGTGAAATCTCAAATTATTCCCACAATCTGATCGTTGTGTACGATCCCACAATCTGATCGTTGTGTACGATCGTAACGATCGTTGTGTTAGGCAAGGTTTGATCTGCAATCTGTCACTCAAAGCAGCAGTATATGAAATCTCAAATTATTCCCACAATCTGATCGTTGTGTACGATCGTAACGATCGTTGTGTTAGGCAAGGTTTGATCTGCAATCTGTCACTCAAAGCAGCAGTATATGAAATCTCAAATTATTCCCACAATCTGATTGTTGTGTACGATCATAGCAATCGTTGTGTTATGCAGAGTTTGATCTGCAATCTGTCAGTCAAAGCAGCAGTATGTGAAATCTCAAATTTCTGCAATCTATCCCTCAGAGCAACAGCAGTAGTAATCTCAGGATGCAGAATCAGATGTTAAAATGTCTGCAATCTCTCCCTCACAAAAACGCCGGCAGCATCCTCTCCCTACAATAACCCAAGAGCATGTGACATGCAGCACTGTGACTCCAGCTTATAAAGAGGCTGGGTCACATGATGCACTGGCCAATCACAGCCATGCCATTAGTAGGCATGGCTGTGATGGCTTCTAAGGGAAAACCAGTGAAACGCTTGTTGATTGGCGGCCCTTCAGCTATTCAACATGCGTAATCAACTACCAGAACCCAGAACCCGAACCCGAACGTTTTTTGAAATGTCCGTGTTCAGGTCTGGGTCCCGGACACCCGAAAGTTCGGTACGCACCCGAACGTTACAGTCCTGGTTCGCTCACCACTAGTCTTCTGAATGGTTTAGGGATACAATCCAAAATTTTGAAAACCGCAACAGGGAATAACTTTCATTCCCTCACTTTGGGCAGAATGTGAAGCAAAATCTCCATAATGTAGCACTAAAAAAAAAAACATGTCTTTTAACGATTGCTCTACAATATACAAAATAAATAAGAAAAAGGTTTGGCTTTAGATACGCTTGAAACTATATGTTACTATGGTTTGTTTATCTATGATGACTACAGTTACATAACAGTATCAAATCTTTGTGAAAATGTTGAATGCACCTGCAATAAAAGGGAAACTTTCTTCTGACATTGTCTCTCTTCTAGTGTCCCGAGTTTAAAAGACCCCGAGATTTAGCTGTGGATTGGGTGACAGGGAATATCTACTGGACGGATCACTCCAGAATGCACTGGTTTAGCTATTATACCACTCATTGGACAAGACTGAGATACTCCATAAATGTTGGGCAAATCAATGGACCCAACTGCACACGGCTCCTCACCAACATTGCAGGAGAACCCTATGCAATCACTGTGAATCCTAAAAAAGGGTATGTTTCTTCTTCTCCTCATGTTAATTGAATCCTAGTGGGTGTATTCAGGTACAGTAGAAGTTAGGTTAAATAGGTTAAAAATATGACATGTTCTAACCTTTCCTCACTGTATCCAAAAATAAAAATATTTTAGTTCTCATTCAAAATAATTCTCTGCATTATTTAGTCACTGTTGTGTTGATTTACTAAAGCTTAGTACACACCAATAGTTTTTTCTTTCCACTCAACCCAGCGGGTTGAATAAAAAAAAATCTCACATCTCAGGTCGGAGCCACTGTGCTAAGAATCCAGTGCTAGTACAGCTTTCTCCCCTGCTGTTCTATTGTGTTCTGAGAGGGGGTTGTCCTACTGCCGGAACACTCTGGTCAGCACTCTCAGTCATTGGCTGAGAGTGCAGATCGGAAACCGGGCAGCTTTTGTCAGACCGGCTGCCATACACGCGGCTGATTGTTGTTTTTTATTGAACCGGCCAATGTAGTCCAACATTTGGCCTGTGTGTACTAGGCTTTAAACTGGAGAGTGCAAAATCTGGTGCAGCTGTGCATAGAAACCAATCAGCTTCCATTTTTTTTGTCATAGTTTAACCCCCCGACGCTATTCCCGAGTGTGGCTCAGAGTGAATTTTCTGTACCAAGAGCGGTAACCCTGAGCCACACTTGGGATTGCATCGCTGGATCCAAGGCTGGGCTACTTACCTTGTCCCCTGGATCCAGCGATGTACCCCCTACTGTGTCTGGGGGCTGTGTCCTCCGCCCGATGCCTCTGTGGCGTCACGTCGCTCGGGGGCGGAGACTGGCGGCAAATTCAAATAGTGAAACACATAGTAAACATACAGTACACTGTATTCTGTAAGATTACATTACTGTATGAAATCATTTCACATCCTCCTTGTCCATAGTGGTTTGCCCAGTGCCCTGCATGCACATTTATGGCAACCAAAAAGGGTCTCCTTACATGAAAATTGTTTTTTGAGCAGCTAGAAAACAGCGATAGTAAATAAGAATCACTTGCAGAATTGAGTGATACTGATTTTTGGGGAAATTTATCATCAGACACTGAAAGTGACGACAGCGACAATTCTGCAACTGAACACATTTCAGTGTTTTTGATTTGATTACATTATTGAATACATTTTATTACTATTATGTTTTTATTTTTGATAATTATTTATAGTTATTTATTATATTATAATTTATGATTTTGTGTTTCAAACTTTATCATACCCGGGATGTCTACTAGACTCAGGTTTGGACCAATTTAAGTGAGTTATTCCTAATAATTACAGGCCTACAATATAAAGCCAAATTTCTATGCAAAAACAATGTACCGCTTTTAGACAAAAAATCTGACATAATCATACCGCCAGGGAGGTTAATTGAGGAAGTTGAAGTTAGAAGCTGATTGGCTATCATGCACAACTGCACCAGATTTTGCACTCTCCGGTTTTAGTAAATCAACCCCTGTGCCAGTTGTAAGCCTTTGTTTTACTGTATCAGCTGAGTACTGGAGGCATTGTGGGCCCTTCTATGCTAATTAGAGTCACAAAACTATAGCACAGCCATAGCAAAGCTGTCCTTTTCCCATTAATGACTTACAATGCCGGGGCAGTTCGTGACAATGACAGCACCTGCACCCCCCCTGCACACGCGCTGTCACTTACCTGTGGATGGAGGTGTGGGGAGTGGCCGAGAATGGCAGCCAGAGGTGCGGCCCGGAGGTCAAAGGAGCAATGGCATGGAGGTCCAGGGAGCAGCAGCATGGAGGTCTGGGGAGCAGATGGAGGTGCGGGGAGTGTCGGTTATGGTGTCTGCTCCTCCGTCTCCTACTGTTCTCTTCCTTCTTCCTATTCCTAAACGCCAGGCATCCAATAGCCTCGCCCGATGCTTAGGCCAATTGGGAAACAGGTCTCACAGACCTAGCTCCTGATTGAAGGGGAGGAACGGTAGTGTGAAAATAGCAAAAATTAATTCGCTATGGTCACACAATTGGATGGGATCGAGAGGCACTCTCTGCATCCCAAGCCCACCCTATTTTGAAGTCTATTACAGCCTCTGACTCTAATCAGGTGCTTAAAAAGAAACCCCCCCCCCCCCGCCACAGGAATCCATGTGTCCGGCATCCTGAAAGGGGCCAGGCGCATGGATAGGCGTGAGGCAGCAGGGAATGGGGGGGCACTGAACATAATGAAGGCTATAACAATTACATTATAACAAAAAGCAAATCCATGCTTTGCTAAGACTGTGAACCATACTAATAAAAAACACAATATATACACAATATAAAAGGAAAAACTGATTTTGGTTACTCTGGGCAATATAATTATTTTCTTTTCAGGCATTGGTTCATACGATATTATATATACTGCCATTTATATACTACAACTTGGCATATGAGGGCAACACTATGTTGCTATAAAACTATCCCACAACAATTAGGGGCAGTTATTGGTCTGACTCTGATAAATACATCTCTATTAATTTGTATTTCACTTTTTATTTTACTTTAAATCATTGTTTGGCTACATTTTCTCTTTATTTTTTTCTTTGGCCAACGTAAGGATGATGTACTGGACAGTCATTGGAGATCACTCACATATTGAAGAGGCAGCAATGGATGGGACTTTAAGAAGAATATTGGTGCAAAAAAACTTGGAGAGGCCAACAGGTATCTGATTTATTTGTAAAGTTTGTGAGTGTAATCCACTTAAAGCTGAACTCTAGGCAAATATAAAAGGCACAAATGAATGCAGCTTTGTATTAATTGATGCATAATTTATTTACATAATTATTTATTTGTTTCAATGCAGGCAGTGTAAGTGTGTGACTTTGACTCACTATCAGCCTCTTTCAGTCTGTTTATTATTATTAAATGTTAAAATTATATTTTTTACATACATTTGAGTGGTGTCGCTACCAGTAAAGTCCATTTTAGGGGTTCATACTATTGTTTGTAATTTGCATATTTGCAGCCTTTCTACCTTCAGAAAGCTATTATGAGTTCCTATTCATAAATGTCTCTGTCTTTAGACACTGGTATAATTTTGCGTAGGCCAGGGTACAGATTTGATGCTGTGTGCATGACTAGTGTAAACGTATGAAAATTGAGTTGAACTTCGCACCCAGCATACAGTATTACTGAAAATGACTCTTTTACTGACTGCTCTGCATGTTGTCATTTGAAGAGATTCAGTGGATCTGACTCGAAAGGCCAATTTCTTCAACAGGTTGTCTGAACTTTGGACTTTGGTAAATGGAAATATTTTTTCATAGCTTGTGATAGTTGTTGAGTTTCGGACCCCTGTGGTGCAAATGAGCCCGTCGCTGACAGCACGGATAATCACCTGCCTGTCGAAATCAAGTGAAGGTTATGGAGTTACAATTGTCTTTTCTAGCTGACATTGGTTTAAGGTTATTGGTGTCCTGTGGTGACAGCTGATGGATGCCGAGCTCCACAATTCACATATTGAAAATACTAGAGCTGTCACATCTGTCAAAGAATGAAAGACATATACTTTGGCAGGTTGATTTTTTAATAGGTAATCTGATTCCTTCTTTAAAATAAGTTCAGGCATTCATTTACATGGATATATGTTATTGGACTTTCGCGATATTTTAAATAGTCAAATTTAAATTACTGCAAAACTGTGTAGGCTTACTTATGAAGGTTTCATAAATGCTTATTTAGGTAGATTTACATATTTTGTATGAATAGCAGCCTAAATGTCAGGGGTTAGAGGTCAATTGAGGTTTGACACTTGCTACAAAGTCAACTGCTTCACCTCAGCCACAGGTAATAGTGTCAGAAGGTACCACCTTATAGTTAAGGAGAACACAGACAACTACAAGGCCATGGCATGCACACTCAGAGATTGGAACAGTGTGTGAGTCCAAACAGCTGACATGGTAATTACCGGTAGTATCAAACTTCAGATGAGCTCTAAATCCAGACATTGCAGCTGTTGAAATAGTTGACATGGCAATGAGTGTCAGACTTGATACGAGCTCTGACCTCAGGCTGGGTTCACAATATCTTTGCATGCATCTCCCGGCAGGGGTCCGGTGAGTCCCCATTCACCATTTCAGGTCCTATTTCACCTTGAATTTTTGGTTGAATTTGGACCTGAAATGGACCAAAAGACGCACAGGACTCCTGTGCAAATTCGCAACGGAGCCACAGCAGAGATACATGAAACAGCTCCATAGAAAGCCGGTCAAAATCCCCTACTATTGCGAATTGGATGAGGGGAATCCGCATGCATCCAATTTGCAATAGTGTGAACTCAGCCTTAAACTTTGCAGCTAACCAAACAGTTGACATGGTAATAAGTGTCAGATTTCAGGTGAGCTTTGACCCTAGGCTTTGCAACCGGCCAAACAGCTGACATGGTAATGACTATTCAGGTCATCTCTAACTACAGACTTTGCAGTTGGCCAAAGAGTTAACATAGTAATGAGTGTCATACTTCAGGTGAACTCTGACCTCAGACTTTGCAGCCGGCTAAACAGCTGAAATGGCAATGAGTGTCAGACTTCAGGTGATCTCTGACCCCAAGCCTTTGCAGCCAAAAAGTGGAAGCAAGTAAACCTAAACAAATGGATTAATATCAATATTAATATACAGCAAATATTTCTTATGTAAGCCTGCACAATTACATTTAGAACGAATTTTCAGATTCTTGCATAAACCTATTAACCACTTCCAGCTGGGAGGCTGTCCATGGACGTCCTTGGGTTTCAGTGGTTATACTGGGATGGCACCTGCACCTACAGGTATGTATCTTTCAGCCAGTGATTCCCTTTCAGGCAGAAGTGATCCGAGTGGCTAAATAGTGGTACATCCGAGTGATACATTAACCGCTTGCTCTCTGCCCCATAGCAGTCTTACTGCTACAGGGCGGCAACTGTGGACTGGATCACATATATATATATATATATATATATATATATATATATATATATATATATGTGATCTGGCTCTTCTGGGTAGGGGGCGTGCATGCACACTGCCAGCACCTCAATCCTGCTGTGATTTTACACAGCAAGAACCGATCAGCAGGCGCCATGGCACCCTCCGACCATTCGTTACACAGGCAGAATGAAAGTCTCCCAATGTCAGTAGGGAAGGCATGGATCCTGTGTTCCTGCAAAGCAGGGACATGGATCCATGCTTTCCCCTAGTAAAAGCACCTCCCACAGTACACTGAAACACTGGCTAGGCCCACAGTTAACCCTTTGAACGCACCTGATGTTAACCCCTTCCCAGTCAGTTTTATTAGTACAGTGACAGTGCATATTTTTTAGCACTGATCACTGTATTTGTGTCACTGGTTCCCAAAAAGTGTCCGTTAGTGTCAGAATGTCCATTGCAGTATCGCAGTCCCGCTATAAGGTGCTGTTTCAAGATATGTGTGTAAGCAGCTCAAGCTGTATTGGAATGTAGAGAGTGATAGTTGTCCTGAGAGCCACACATCAGCTCAAAGCCTTCTGTGTGATGGTGAAATGCTTACTCATGTGGATGGCTTATGGTAATTTGCCGCCATCACTATTAAAAAAATTAAAATAAATAACAATATCCAATAGTTTGTAGACACTATAACTTTTGTGCAAACCAATCAATATATTATTGGGATTTTTTTAAACAAAAATATGCAGCAGAACACATATTGGCCTAAGTTGATGAAGAAATTAGATTTGTTGAATTTTTTTATTGGATATGTTTTAAAGCAGAAAATAAAAAATGTTCAAAATTGTCAGGCTTTTTTTGTTATAGAGCAAAAAAAATAAAAAAGCCAGAGGTGATCAAATACCACCAAAAGACAGCTCTATTTATGGGAAAAAAGGAACATAAATTTTATTTGGGCACAGCGTTGCATGACCGTGCAATTGTCAGTTAAAGTAACGCAGTGCTGTATCGCAAAAAATGGCCTGGTCAGGAAGGGGGTGACTCTTCCAGAGGTCAAATGATTAACAATGAACTGTATCTGATGCACCATTGTCAAGCTCCATGTTTTAACCGCAATACCAGCATGTTTCCAAAATATTGTACATAAATATCGAGCATTGGCAGCTGATTAGTGTTGAGCGAACCCGGACTGTAACGTTCGGGTCCGTACCGAACTTTAGGGTGTCCGTGGCACGGACCCGGACCCGGACATTTCAAAAATCGTTCGGGTTCGGTCCGGGGTTCTGCTATTTTACTCCACGTGTTGAGAAGCTGCAGGGCAGCCAATCAACAAGCGTTTCACTGGTTTGCCCTTAGAAGCCATCACAGCCATGCCTACTAATGGCATGGCTGTGATTGGCCGGTGCATCATGTGACCCAGCCTCTTTATAAGCTGGAGTCACAGTGCTGCAGTCACATGCTCCTTGGGTTAGTATAGGGAAAGGTAGCTGACGGCGTGAGGGACAGATTTTAGCCATTTTAAGACCTGATCCTGCATCCTGAGATAGATTACTTTACTACTGCTGTCTGTGCTGTTGCTCTGAGGACAGATAGCAGAAATTAGAGATTTCACATAC
>BLSH010505473.1:589913-602780 GCA_018402905.1 Glandirana rugosa
GAAAAGAAACATCGTTAATAAATTGTTAAAAGAAAACATTACAACTACTAAGATCTTTACTAATTCAATAATCCCTGGATGTATTAAATCATGTTTTTTCGTGCGTGAGAGGAAAGATCGCAAGGTACTTACATTTTGAGTAAGGTACCCGGCATTATTGTCCCACCAGCGAGACACTCATTGTCAGTTTGCTCTCCATTAAGCCTTTTGGCAAATTCCTAGGCGGACATTACGCTGCTAGACTTTGGGGCAGCTTTAATTAAAATTTATAAGTTTATGACAGTTGTATTGAACTACAATAATTGAACCAGGAAAATGTCATCAGTTAATTAAAGGCACACATCTGAGAGACATAATTAAAACTTTAGATTTAGTTGGAAAGTTCTTGAGCAAACCAAATTAATAAGATTTCATCAGTAATGAACAGAAGCGTTATTACGGCCCATGGAATGAGTTTTACATTCATGGAACGCTAGAAAGGAGAGTGCGTGCTTTTTTGTACTAAATTATGTAGGTCCCTAATAACTTAATCATTTCTAGAATCATCAACATTACAAAAGAAAATTGTTAAATAATTGCTACAAAGAAAAGTTAGCTAGCAGCATGATGACGAAATTGCAACAAGAGGCTAAATAAAAACTGTTATTTCCACTAAAAGTAATTTCTACCAAATCCAATGTTGGAGGTTTCCATGAGTACGATCATATTCATTCATTGGTGAGACATCTCTGTGGTTATTTATGTTACCATCAAATAATGTTATAATAAAGGTCACTCTTAGCTGTATTTCTCAGTAACACTAATACACAACAGTTAAATGCCCCCCAAAAATTATATGGTATGGCTGAACTTTTGTGGATACCTCATACTTGTCCAAAACACCATGGTGCTTCCATTGAATGGTATAAGGCATACAGTCTGAAGACATTTTGAACAGATGTGCCCTTTAAACTGGTCCGCAAGTTGAGCTTGGAACCTTTTTTGTTTTTTACTTTTGCCCTTTAAACCTTGTTGGAAGTTTGGGAAATGCCCCTTTCCATGCCACTGTGATCGTGCCTCTGTGTGCATAGCCAGGTCTATAAAGACAAGGCCAGATGAGTTTGGTTTGGAGTAACTCAAGTGGCCTGCAAGGAGCTCTGACCTCAACCAACCTATCCAAAGATCTTTGGAATGCATTGGATACCCAGTTGTGAGCCAGGCCTTCTGCATTAGTACCTGACCTTACAATTGCTCTTTTGGCTGAAAGGGCACACATTCCAACAGGCACACTCCAAAAGCTTGTGGGAAGGCCTTGTTTTCCAAAATGAATCCCTATATATCCACTACTTAATGGCCCTGTAGTCTGTTTTTCATGAGATCTTTTCTTATTGTGTTTTTCTGCCTCCTTGTAATATCCTCCCTGAGCTGTTGAACCTCTCCTTTTACCCCTCTCTTCCATTTGTTTGGAACAGGCAATGCATGTTAGTTGAGGTCATGTACACTGCTCTATGCATACTACACATCCATAGTCCATAGTCCATCTCAGAGCAAGCAAAAGAGGTTGGCTACATTCCCACATACAGTGGGACCATGTAGAATGAACGTAG
The DNA here is from genome assembly GCA_018402905.1 of Glandirana rugosa. Taxonomy (NCBI): domain Eukaryota; kingdom Metazoa; phylum Chordata; class Amphibia; order Anura; family Ranidae; genus Glandirana; species Glandirana rugosa. The sequence goes on from BLSH010505473.1 coordinate 591,500, forward strand.
CCACCCTCCAATAGGAAATCAGGTCACAGCTCCAAAATCAATGGAATTTGGAGAAAGCTGAGAGCAATAGAAGGTATAATATATAATATAATTTTATTCTTTTTAAACCAGAGTTTAGTACCACTGTAATGATCACAGTTTCGAATTGGGATGTCCAACAAGTTCATATAAGTGCGATGATTAGGTGTTAACATTATCTATCTATCTATCTATCTATCTATCTATCTATCTATCTATCTATCTATCTATCTATCTATCTATCTAATCTCCAGTATCTATCTATCTATCTATCTATCTATCTATCTATCTATCTATCTATCTATCTTATTCTATCTATCTATCTATCTATCTATCTATCTATCTATCTATCTATCTATCTATCTATCTCTATCTGGCAGGATGGTACTTTTGAATTGTTTAGCTTGGACAATGTGCATTCATGCAACATGTACTGGCAGATGTAGAATATATTCCAAGCATTTTCCATTTTTTATAAGATAACAAGCAAAGCAGAATACTGAATGTATTCTGCTCTTGTATCTAGCTGAAGAGTCTATGGTTTGAAACTGCCTGTCTTACCTAGTTCTACTAGAGCAATTGGTGTCTATTATATTTTACAGTTAGTTGAATGGCTGGTGACCCAGATAACTAAATATGCAGCAGCAAAAAAATCTGTCATTACATTTTAGACTTGGTATGTTTTTTTTTTTTCTTCCGTTAATACAATTGTGAAAAAGGTCATGGAATATTATTCCCTGCTTAGAGAAGTTATACTTACTCCATTCAGTGCTGGAGTTTCATAGAGAGAAATGTTTTGGTACAACAAGCACAGAGTAATTTGTACAAAAAGGCTGAACTAAGTGAATAGAAATCTTGTTTTAGGTTGTTACAAGGATATCCCAGTAGAATAATGTGGATTGTGTTTGAAATGCTAAAAAAGCATTCACGGCATACTACAGCCAAGCTGAATTTTAAAAACTGGATTGCTTTGAATTAATCTATTTTCCTATCTAGAATGTCTAGAACAGAAAAAAAGAGCAAAGCAGTGGATGTGTAAACATTTATTAACCACTTCCCGACTGCCTCGTGTACATTTACTGCTGCAGAGTGGCGCTGCCCCGCGAATCGCCATTTATAAATGGCGGCTCGCTTGTGCGCGGCTAGCAGGTGGGAGTGAGCTGCCGCCGGCACGCTCTTGTGCCCGCCGCACTCTGCAGCAGTGTGGCCATGGATCTGGCAGACTCGATGTCCGCCGGCTACCCGTGATTGCCTGGCAGAGAAGAAAAACGGGGAACCACCGATGTAAACACAGCGGTTCCCCGCTCTGTCAGGCAGCATGTAAGAGATCTACTGATCCCTGTCACTGGGATCAGTTAGGTCTCTTATGCCCCTGGTAGCCCAACCCCCACACAGTTAGAACACAGTTAGGGAACACAGTTAACCCCTACATCGCCCCCTGCAGGTTAACCCCTTCACTGCCAATGACATTTACACAGTAATAAGTGGATACTTCAATTTCTGATCGCTGTATAAATGTCATTGGTCCCAAAAAAGTTTAAAAAATGTCTGACATGTCCGCTGCAATATCACAGTCCCCATAAAAATCACATTTTTGCTGCCATTACTAGTATAAAAAAAAATAGTAAAAACTCCATAAATGAATTCTCAGGGTTTGTAAATGCGGCAACTTTTGCGCAAACCAGTCAATAAACGCCAATCGCGATTTTTTCTTTACCACAAATATGAGGAAGTATATATCTCAGCCAAAACTGATGAATAAATATGTGTTTTTATATTTATTTTTTTAATTTTGTATTTTAGCAACGAGTAAAAAATATTGTTTTTTTTTGCAAAATCGTAACTATTTTTTTCTTTATAGCGGTGATTAGAAATGAAGCAGAGGTGATCAAATACCAACAAAAAAAGCTCTATTTGTGGAAAAAAAAATTTTGTTTGGGTAAAATGTTGCATGACCGTGGAATTGTCAGTTAAATCGACGCAGTGCCGGAAAGTGCTCTGGTCCTAATGTGGGAAATCCTTCCGGTCCTTAAGTGGTTAAAGGAAAACAATTAGCAACTCACATAAAGTAAGATGAATTATGCTATGTGAGTTGCTAATTTTCTTCCTTTAATAAATGTTTACACACCCACTACACTTAGTCTGTGCACTTTGCTCTTTTTGTCTGTTTGCCTCTTAGCAATCTTTTCAAACTCTCAGAAGTGCTGTGTTAAGTGTGCTGGATTTGATTCTTCACCGGTCCCTGAAGCCACAGGATTTATCCTGAGGATTTGGACCACACTGTACTTTCCATCAATGTAGTGTGTCCCAGCCCAGGCTGCACCCATTGCACCATATTGACATTTTTTTATCCTAAAATGTCTTTGTTACCCAGGGTGCTGTCTGAGTTTGTCAGGGGTGCCACAGCACTCAAGTTGAGGAAGGCTACTATACAAGTCCGCGACCGGAAGAGTGGGAGCTGACAGTAATGTGCAAAGCCGTGGATGGGGGAGAGAGTTCTGACCTGCCCCACCTTTCCATACAATGCACTAACAATTACAAGTAAACAGCAGAGGAGAAGATGCAAAGCACGTAGGGAATTTAGGAAGTTGTGAAAAAAGATGACAGACAAACAGCACTCATAACAAAAGTTATATTGTATTGTCTAAAACCTTTAGTTTGCCTTTAAGAACATTAAATTTCAAAATAAGATATGTAGCAAGTATATGTATTGATGTGGGTCTTGGTTTAAATTGAGCCAATGGTTAACTGGATTGGAAAAAAAACCCATGTGCAAGTCCAAGATCTCACAAACTCCCGGTGACATGATTTTTCATGTTACTGGCTTAAATGGACTGCTTGAGTAAAGCATTGCAATGTGAATTTACCTATGGAGACCAATTAGAATTAATCTTTTATGAATCTCACATTAAACTAAAATTTGATTGGTTGACATAAGGGGCTGCTCATATTGCCAGATTGTGTTTATTTGTGTTATGGTATACAATGACACATCACTTTTTTTACAGGTAAACCCACTTGCACCTGCACTTTAGGATTTACAGGACCTAACTGTGGCAAAAAAGTCTGCGAGAATGTGTGTCAGAATGGAGGCGCGTGTAGCGTATCACCTGGCAATCAAGCCCAGTGTACCTGTTTTAATGAATATACAGGGGACAGATGCCAATACCGTAAGTCAAAAGGACTTTTGTTAAAGGAAATTTGTATTGTTTATTCTTATCCATGTATGTTGATGTATTATAGACCATTATTGTTGATTATAGTAAATTGCTTTCTGCTTTGGAACCATTTTCCACTGAATTGATTTAAGTTCTCCAAAAGATTCTAAGTGATGGAGGTTAAAGGTATTTGCAATTGCTTTATAGTGGCCTAGCCATGTAACTGCAGAGAAGGGCCTAAAATTGGGGATTTCAGCTTTATTCCCTTTAAATAACCAATTTATCTTAAGTAAATGTGTTTTGTTTCCCTCAGTCTTCTTTGTACTGATATTTAATTGCTATTTGTCAGCTTTTCTTATTACCAACTTCACGGTTCTAATCATTCCACACTGAACTAATTCCTGACTATTTTTGTTGTCTTTTCTGAAATAAAAATCTCCAGAAATGATCGATGTTTCCATGGTAAACCTCATAAATTGCTCTGTACAAACTAGAATTCTATTGGAAGTGTTTTAATTACTGTTGTAGTGTCTGGTGGGAATCAGGACTTGTGGGCACTCAAAGTAAGAATCCAGCAAATGGAGCTCTGTTAATAGAGCCAAGGCTTTGAAATGAGATATCTTGATGTTTGGAGAACGAAACAAAGATATATTGTTAAATAATGAGTCATCTTGTAGCACTGTACATTATTTCAGGACCATGGACAATATCGACATAGAGAATAATAGACTACTGCCTTTGTCACTGTCCATGGTGCTGAAATAGTTTACAAGCTACCCCAGTAACAACAAATTAGCAGCTACAATTCATATAAGGATCTCTCATTTTAGAAATATGAAAACTGTCATTGCCGATTGGTTTTATAGGTGCAAGCCCTGAAGCCATCCTCTCCTATTTTGCTTCTGTACCTAGTGAGTCACTGATTTGGAATAAGCGCATCCAGTTACCACTTCATTGTTGCCTATTGGTTCCAAGTCAGTGATTAACTAGGTGGTGAAGCAAAAAGAAAAAAAAGAAGCCAATTATGTATACACTGTGTTTTCATAACAGAGTCCCTTTAAGTATAGCAATACCGAAAGAAAGAAAAAAAAAGAACTAATTTTAAAAACATCTTCTTGTTGCTGAAATTTGAGGCTTGGGTGGGTTTTCTCATGCAGGACAAACTCATCAGGTTCACTTTAATGTTCTTCTTTCCTCTGTGGCACTTTTAAGCCATTGGTACTGGGTCAGAGCTTACACAGCGCTGCAGTTTCACCCTGCCCCCATGTGCCCCCATGTGAGGAGACTGGGCTAATCAACCAGCACCAATTATATGATACTAAGTCACACCATACCTGAAGGTACATGGTGTTATCTTCACTCTTTGTGTCTGAACACAGCATTGGGGAAGAAAAGGAAAGGTGACAATTTGTTGCTACAGGGTTGCTACTGGCGGTATGATTATGTCCGATTTTTGCGTCTCAAAGCGGTACATATTTTCGCATAGAAATTTGGCGTTTTATATTGTTGGCCTGTAATTCTTAGGAATAACTCACTTAAATCTGTCCAAACCAGAGTCTAGTAGACATCCCGGGTATAATAAAGTTTTAAACAACAAAATCATAAATTATAATATAATAAATAACTATAAATATTTATCAAAAATAATAATATGATAATAGAAATAATGTATTCAATAATGTAATCAAATCAAAACACTGAAATTTGCTCAGTTGCAGAATTGTCGCTGACATCACTTTTAGTGTCTGATGACGAATTTCCCCACAAATCAGTATCACTCAATTCTACAAATGATTCTTATTTATTTACTATTGTTGTTTTCTAGCTGATCAAAAAACGCTTTTGACTTAAAGGGGCGCTTTTTGGTTGCCATGGACATTCTCAGGTTTCCAGGCAGAAAGAATGACATATATAATATAAAAGTGCATGCAGAGCACTGGACAGAGCACAAGGGACAAAGGGGATGTGAAATGATTTCATACAGTAATGTAATCCTACAGATCACAGTGTACTGTATGTGTTATGTGTGTTTCACTTTTTGAATTTGCTGCCGTGGCGCTCGCAGGGTACAGAGCCCGGTACCCAGAGGCATCAGGCGAAGATTACGCCGGATGACACAGCGGGGGGACATCGCAGGATCCAAGGGACAAGGTAAGTAACTTTTACAGGAGATCCAGCAATGTGATCCCGAGTATGGCTTGGGGTTACCGTTCTTGGTAATGAAAATTCACCCCGAGCCACACTCGGGAATACCGCCAGCGAGGCTACAGAAAATCTGTTGCTTTATCTCACATGGGCAAAGCACAGATTTTCTTTAAAGACCACATTCAGGTGACAAGTGAAATAGATCAATAAAATACTAAGGTTATCTAAGAAGCACTGTAACTGAGTTAAAGTCAGACCACTCAGTCCTGGTATGGGTCAATCATTTATCATCTATGTTATCAACTGCAGTTAGATTCTAAAAAGCTCTTCACATTGTTTCTGGGTGGGTCTGCTTTCTAGGTCATATGGTTCTGTTATTTCATATCTATCTGTCTCATGCTTTCATGTACAACATAGCAGATATGAAAGTGGCTTGTTTTAAAAGTGAAAGCTTTGGAAATGTTTTTGCTTCACTACTAAGATAATCAGTGACCTGGAACCATTATTCAATTCTGAACTCTGGACTTGCACGCTTATTTCAGGTCAATGGCTCACTAAGTAGAGAAACACTAGTGTAAATAAAGGCCTTGGGGCTTAAAAGCAATCAACAATGGCAGCTTACATATTTTTACTATGGCAGAACCCTTCCATGATTTTATACTCTTCTCTTTTCAGTATTTCTCTAAACATAAGACATCTATACATTTTAAAGCATACCTTAAAGTATAACTAAATGAAAAACACTTTTTTTAGTTTTGGATAGAGTGGAGATGAATTAGAACACCTAGTAGGTTTTTATTGCTGTCTGTGTCCCCATTACTCCCCCGACATTATTATCAGTGAAAGGAAAAGTAAAAGAAAATCCCAAATTTTGGCTTGTTCCCAGAAAAGTAATAGAGGGGAAATCTTCCAATAGGGACACTAGTTCTGGTGACCTAAAGATCCCCTAGGGATTCTCTTGGTTTGCAGGGATATTCTCTCACTTCCTGTTTTAGCTATGGGACAGGAAGTGAATGTAAATCTCCCCAATGGGGCACAGATGGCAAAGGAAAATCTGACAGGGGTTATAACCCTCCCTTACAAAATGAAAAAAAAGCCTATAATTCTACTTTAAGCCATTTTTAATTGTAGCTATAGTAGAGTGTTATTAGAACACTAGGTTTTTATTGCTCTTTGTGCTCCCATTACTGAGATTACCCTCTCGATTTATCCTGTTTATTGGTATCACCAAAAGTGAAAGTGAAAGTCTCACGTTTTGGATTATCACCAGAAAAATAATAGAGGGGGAATCTTCCAATTAGGACACTAGTCCCAGTGTCTCTGGTGGCAACCAGGGATGTATCACACTTTGGAGGGATTTTCTATTACTTCCTGTTTGGGCTATGGGACAGGAATTTAAGGGAAGTCTCCCCAATGGAACACAATATTTCATATTCCTGATATGTGTCTGCTGTACCATGTACTTGTATGCGAATGTATCCTGTTCTCTTTGTATGGCTTCCTTTATGTGAAATCCCCAGTGTCCCCACCTGTACCTCTGCTTTCCTATTAAAAACTGACCACACTACACAGGAGAACGCAGCGTGGTCAGTTCTCTAGTTATGTTGGGAACTCAGCCTGCTCTAATCCAATGATCAGACTTGTCCAGACACGCCCCCACTGCACAGCCATTCACTGGAAAGTTCAGTGTACTGCTGCTTCTCCTCCCCAGCTCTTATGCAGCTGATAACAGAAGGCATGTGATCATTTATAAAAAGGGGAAAAATGTATTTAAAATGTTTTTATATCTATACACAAATGTTTTGCCTTTCATTTCTGTTTTAAACTGAATGGGTTGTTTTACAAGGTGACCATTTACAATCACTTTAAGGTTTCAGTTTTACTGTAGTGGACCTTTAATGTCTAAACATAGCTGTAGTAATAAAAAAATGATTACAGTTAGATTTATTAACTTTTTGCCTACCAAATAAGATCTTCCCAAATAAAACATGATGCTCCAATGCTTACGCCCTGTGATTTCTCATCACTAAGATTATTCATACATTGTTTCACCCTAGATGTGTGCCACCATTACTGCGTGAACTCAGAATCCTGCACAATCTCCGATGATGGCCGTGTAGAATGTGTCTGCCCGCTGAGATACGAAGGCTCCAAATGTGAAGTAGACAAATGTCTGAAGTGTCGAGGTGGACTCTGTATCATTGACAAAAACAGCAATGACGTTATTTGCAAGTAAGAGCTAAAACAAATGATCTAACAAAATGGATTGCTTTTAAATACAGACTAAACTTAACAATATATTCTATTTTACATCATCTTTTTTTCAGGAAAAGAAAATGACTATTATTTTCAGATGCATAATTTTAGCTTATCCTGTATTGTGATGGGTTATAGAAGCAAATACTTAAATTTACTGAATCAGGGAGGAAAGGTGATATATGGTGGCTCAGACACATCGTGTTCACTGAAATATTTCTAGGGGTTGATTCACTAAAACTGGAGAGTGCAAAATCTGGTGCAGCTCTGCATAGAAACCAATGAACTTCCATTTTTTTTCCGTCAAAGTTTAATAGAACAAGCTGAAGTCAGAAGCTGATTGGCTACTATGCACAGGTGCACCAGAGTTTGCACCCTCCAGTTTTATTACATCAACCCCAATGTGTCAAATATTTAAAGTAGAAGTCCAAGCTAGAACTATCTAAGCTTAACAATGCTCCCACCCACCTTCTAACACTTATACTGTCTACCCTGTAGAAGGAAGATGCTTATACTTATTTATTATATACTCATTCTCAGGCCACTCCGGGCCAGTCACGTGGTCTGCTCCCAGTGGCCAACTTTAGCGGAGAGGAGAGACATTTGACAATAGATGCCCCATAGTATGCCTATGGGTGATGTCACTGCCCAGACTTTCCATCCATTGTCAGCACTCTATCCTCGCCCCTAAAGCTGGCTGCTGGGGAGATCATGTGACTGGACTGGAGCATCATAAGCACGGGTAAGTACAAGCATCTTTCTTCTACAGTAGAAAAGCTGAACTTTAGGTATATATATTTTTTTAATTGGCACCAGGAAGATACCAAGTACCGTGGGAAGTATCCATTGTGCCTGTGGTTTCTCTTTTCAGTGAAATCGTTATTCCTCTGCCCCCACTCCTCACCCTCCCTATTAGTTTTACATACTAACCTGGTGTTGGTGGCTCCTTAGCCTGCTCTCTGCGTCCATAAGACAGAGATGTGGCTCAGCCCTGTCTCCACTCCCACCTCATTGGTCATGATTGACAGCAGCAAGAGCCAATGGCTACTGCTGCTACATCTCATCCAATCAGGAGAGAGAGACCCAGGAGAGCCTTGGGTCTCATACACATTGCTGGATCAGGCTCAGGTAAGTATTGGGGGGGGGCTGCGGGGGGAGCTGCACACTGAAGGTTGTTTTACCTTTATGCATAGAATGCATGAAGATAAATGAAGCCTTAAGCCTTTATAACCACTTTAAACTGACAGGGTGTGTAACTCGTCTTTCCAAAACCAATATATATATATATATATATTATATATATATTTAGGCCATTTATGTAGTTTAAAGCTGGACTCTGGCATTAACACTGAACTCTAGATATTAATGCTAATTTTGGGCATTTGTATCATAGAGAAGCTAGAGGAAAATTTAAGAAAACTTGTCCGGGATGTGCAGATCTGCCTACAGCCTGAGAAATGACAACACACTGATATAATGATGGGAGCTGTGGGTATGAAATGTAAGCATATGTGTTAAGCATAAGCGTGCACAGGGGGTGTACCAGGTGTGCCTGGGAACACCCTAATCACTACGTGCAGTGCCAATTCCCCCTATTGCCGGGGCTTCCCCTGTGTTGACCCCCCCCTCTCCCACAGTGCTGTTGGCTTCCCTCCAACCCCCCTGCTGCTGTGGAGGATGTTTCAGAATGGAGAGTGGGGGAAGGGGATAGTAAACATGTTATTTATCAGCACCTTCCTTTTCTAAATGAACACAGTGAACACACTCACTCACTGTGTTCACTCATAACTACTAAACCATAGTACACTGTGTTTACTATGCTTCAGTTTGAGACTAAACAGAGCACTTCTCATTCATTCACTGTCCAGAGAAAGGCATGTGTGTTTGAGCTTTGGGGTGCACATCCTAATGTAATAGGCTGTGCACACCTATGGTGTTAAGTGTATATGGCTGGCTGTTCTGAATGTAAAGTGGTACATGGTTGGATTTGATGCGTAGGGATCCAGAGTTTTATCAATGGAAAATCTTATGAATGGGTTGTAGTGTACACACAGCATCGCCAATTACACACAGGATGGGTTGCATGAGGACATGAGATAAATGAATCTCATACAGATAAATGAATCTCATATAAAAATTTTATTCTAGACTTAATTGATTGGAAACATTTGTTGACAAAATAAAGCCATTCACAGTGTTAAGGAAAAGAAGTAACAAAAAATGTAATTTTTCCTTTCCTGTTAATTTCCTGTTCATTCAGGTCAATGGCTCACTAGATAGTAAGTCCAGAATCATTTGGTTTGCACCAGGCCAAGCACATTTTAAAAGAAGTGGAGTGGCAAATTCCATTGTTTTGTCCTCACATGGTCACAGTAGGATATTCTTGCTTACACTTCTCTCTGGAACCAGAAACTTCTTGAAAATGTGTTCCCTTCAAATGGGATTTCAGATACAATTCTGTATGTATTTGGAAGATAATCGCATATTCCCAATGTACCCATGCACTTCACTGGTTATTTTTTTCACTGTTATTCATAAAAATGCTAATTAATATATTTAATATTCATAGCTCACGTGAAAGTTGCGTATTCCCAATTTGTAATGCGCAAAAAAATGAAAAATGTATTAAGCCGATTATATAATTTCTATGAATATTCATCAGTGAATAAAGGAATAGAAGGAACGTGGGGTTGTCTAGTTTCTAGAGAGCTAAATCTGCATATAAGATATTAGAAAATACACTAGATTTCCATAGTTTATACTTGTATCTGTCTAGCCACAAATATGTGAGGATTTCTTTATTACTATCAAATCCCGTTTTAAAATGAATATAAACCACAGTCTAAAGCTAAATATTCAATTGCACAAACCTTTTAATGAGATTTCTGATAAATGTCTAATTCCTTATAATTCCTTGCTTAGTCTAGCACTGCAAATCTTAATGTAGAAAAAAAGTTAACTCAAAGTAGATATCCTGTTATGAGCCTCAAGTACACAAAATCACTTGGAGGCAAATTGGACATTATATATTAAGAAAAATGCTTTGCTGTGATTGGCCAAAAGATAAAGCAGAGGCATCAATTTAATAAAATTAAAAATAAAATAAGTAAATTAGATATATAAAATCTCTAACCAATAAGGGATAATCATATATCCGTCATTAAAAAGTCATGCTTTTTAAGTGTTTGTCTGTTGAAGGACAAGAACAGTTAGGCTAGATTCACACCAATGCATTTTTAGTGCGTTTTGCATTTTGCAGATTTGCACTACAGAACGTGTTCCATAGGAAACCATGTTAAATGGACTGTAGTGCAAATCTGTTAAATGCAAAACGCACTAAAAATGCATAGGTGTGAATCAGGCCTTAGTCTGAACTCTTCCCCTACATTTAACACCATCCATCTTTGCATCAAGCAAAAGTCTAGACCCTTGGTCATTTGACTGGGGATTGCCGCAGCAGGAAAATCCAACTCTTTTGCTACTATTTATTTATACATCCCAGTAAGCATGTTAACATAGATTTAAATCAAAGTGAAACTTGTGTGATCTTTGGACAATATTATTTCCCATTCTGTATGTTTATAAGGTTTTAAACAATTTATATAGTTTTCTCTCTATGCATATACACTGTAGTACTAGGTCCACTCATGACAGTGGTTTCACAGACCTTTATTGGTTTCCAAATAGAGGGCATATCAGTAGCT
>BLSH010505473.1:619096-635765 GCA_018402905.1 Glandirana rugosa
AACCTACGACGACGGGGCACACTGAAACCGTCTGTAGAACTCAGTCCGTAGGACCGAGGGCCCGAACTGTACGAAAATTGTACACCTAATGATCAATTATTCTGATAGGATGTCCCATTGTGCCTACAGGGCTTTGCTCATATTCAGTGCCAGTGGGGAGGGGCAGAATGAACACGCAGAGTCCAGTTGCAGGAAACAGAGCTTGTATTAAAGTTAAAGTTCATAATTCACAACAATCCCAGAACAAAGGCACCCGACTGAGAGCATAGGATATAACAATGATGTGTAGCAGAGCAGGTCTTGGATGTGCCAGTGACATCTGTCTTGAGGGTTGGACTGCTATACTCAAATGAGGAGGCTTCCAGGAAGAATGGCCTGTCCCTATCCTGTCCCTACTTATCTGAACCCTCACCCTGCCACTGCTAACTGCCCCTGACCAATGGGTGACCTGTCCCAATATTATCCACATGTTAAAAGCATGTCAAGCCCGGGAGCCAGGATGCCTGACTCAAGATGTCTGCCAAAGTCACACGGGGCAGCAGCATCCAATTGGATAGCTTCCCCAGTGACCAAGGAAACAACAGAGGAACTATGCTCCTCTTGACTTCCCCTCCAACTGCAATGTCACTGCAGTTGAGCACCACCTACCGTGGAGAAAACAAACTGCATCTGCCTACATGCTGATAACCATGTTTTGTGGCTAGAAAAGTCAACAGTATTTATAGATTTTAAAGAAAAATCAGGTAAAGCTAGCCATACATGTTAAAAGAGAAGAATGGCCAAATCTTTTTTTTTTGTCATACTTCCCTTTTGGATAACAGGAGTGCATGTACTTTTGCTCTCCTGTGACCCAAAGTAAGTAGACAACTCGCTATTGCCCACTATCAGCTATAAGGCAGAGCCACTCCAAGCTCTTGAAGGATTCCTACAATATTGTCAGGATCCAACTGGCTGTCTGATTGACATCTGGCCCCACCTCTCGGCATGCAGTTAAGAGGTGGAGCCAGCTGTGCCCCCTCCCCAGCACTCAAGTTAGGAGCAAAGCAGAGATTGGCGACTGACAGTCACCACTCTCTACTCCGAGCAGCCCAAGAACTGAGTGATCAGAGGTCACGTTATCGCTTAGTTCCCGAGCTTAGAGCTGATGTGGGGCAGCTGCAGTGTAGAGGTGAGTTATGGATGTTTGCTTTCTCTTGTTCAGTTTACTGGCTGAATAAGAGAAACTATTTGATTCCCCCTATACATGCTAAACAGCTTGGATGGACAAATCTGCAGTGCCAACCAATGCATGCATCTAATTGGATTCGGGAGCTGTGCAGCTAAAAATGTATCACCTGGCTCCTTCAACAAAAGTAGAAAAATGTACTTTTGTTGGTGGTGGTGCCAGCCAATCACCCACAGAATGAATTCTGCCAATAATCAGTTTGCCACTGCTAGGTACCCATCTTGCATTTAGGGGCTCATTCACACAGATGTATTTTCTGCATGAAATTCAGTTCTTTCTGGAAGGACTAGAAGGTTTTTCATAAAAAATACACTTAAAGTACTCATGGTTAGATGATTTTAGATGCATTTGGACAAGTCTTCCAGTGACCTTATAGGGTTAAATCTACTGTGCACTTATTTTACCCATCCATCATCCAATCATGTACATGCAAAAATTTTCCTTGCACTTTATTGGGTGTAGGGTTACCACCTCATCCCTTGAATCCCGAATAGATATGAATTACACAGGTTCTGTGGCTGATTAAGGTGGTAATTAAGCTCAATTGGAGCCTTATCTGCATTAAATTAGCCTCAGAACCTGTGTAATCCATATGTGTTTGGGTTTAAAGGAATGAGGTGGCAGCTCTAATTGGGTGTTCTTTACAAAGTGAAGCTTTTCCACATTTACATTTAGAAAGGAAAATGAGTGCAACTGCACTTGCAAAGTACAGAGTCGATGTGGTTGATTTTACAAAGGCAAATAGACTGTGCACTTTGCAAAGTGCAATTGCCCCACAGCTTAGTAAATGAGCAGAAGCTCAGCTGACTTCCATCGTCAAATCATGTGCAAGAAAAAATGCTTTTTTTTTCCTTGCATGTGATTGGCTATTCTTTGCAAATTGAATCTTTAACTCATTTACTAAGCTCTGGAGAAACTGCACTTTGCAAAGCGCATAGTCTATTTGCCTTTAGTAAATCAAACCCTATGTTTGCACGCATGGACGTTTACATGCGTAAAATCTGCAGATCTTTTTGGCCTTAGATGCAGCTGTGCCTTAATTTTTCTTGTACGCCACCAAACACAGCACACATTTTTGTTTGCAGATGCAGCTGTGTGTATAGCCCTATTGATTCCTATAGTGCTGTGTTTAGATGCAAACAAAACTATATACTGTATGTATCTAAATTTTATACGCCCATACGAATGAACCGTAAAAGAAATAAATAATTTCCTCAATCTATGTGTTCTCCAATAACACTGTTTTATTTTTTATTTTTTTTTTACATGTTACCAATAGTTTTTAAAATGAGAGCACAGCCTTGAACAAAGCTGGCCTAGTTGCACGCTCTTCCTCCCCTATGACTAATACGGTCATACATGCCGAGCATTGTAAGCATTTTACAAGCTTCTGTTTTAAGTGTCGTTTCCTGCATTGTACAAAACTGCTGACAAAAGAAGTGTTAAGGCCAGGCTGTGATAGAGTTTCAGGTGCTTTAATTTGAACATAGATGAGCAGAGACAGCATTACAGAGCCGTGCAGCTTCTGTTAAGCTGACCCCCCCTATCATTCAGCTGTCATATCTTAGATGACAGCAATGCTGGGAGCCACAAGGAATATTTTGTTAGCGGCATACTCTATTTTATTTAATAACATGTTCAATTTTCTCAACGCTCGGATAATTGAAACTTTGAGTGTAAAAAAAAAAATCTAGCGGAGTCCCTGCTGTGTATTCTTAAAGGAGCAGTAGGCCAAGCATACAAAATATGTATAAAAGATCTAATAACTATTACAAATATGTAACTGAAAATGTCAGTTCTGCAACACCAGTTTTGCAGTTCTAGCCAACATGTGTATCGTTGTTGTTCTGTCTTTCAGCTATGTTAAAGTGGTTGTCAACTCGTGACAACCATTTTAACCTACAGGTAAGCCTATAATAAGGCTTACCTGTAGGTGCCCTGCATATCTCCCAAACCTGCACGGTTTAGGAGATATACAGTGTACTAGATGTGCCAACATCATTTTGGCACATGCGCAGTAAAGAAACTGGCTCCATGCCGTTTCTTCACTGAGATCGTGCCGTGATTGGCGGCTCCCGTGCGCATGCCAAGCCAGTCACAGAGCCAGAGTCGCGGGCCCGGAAGGAAGAGGGGCAGAAAATGGACGCTGCCTGCACAGGGGACATCGCTGGACATTGCAGGCTTCGTTTGCAGGTAAGTAACACATAATGGGCTACTATGCGATGCATAGTAGCCCATTATGTTTCTACTTTGCAGGGAAATATAGAGGAAGTAAACCTCATCAGGTTTTACTTCCTCTTGAAGCTTAACGTGGTTTTAAGCCCAAAACCAAAAATGTAATATATTGCAGCTTACCAATCCTTTTTTCAGCTTTTTTTCTTCTGTTTTCACCTGGTGATCTGGTCAGTAACATACCTATTATTAGTATTAGAGTGCCCCCACTCTGGATGAAGGAGCACAGGGGGCACCTTTGGACAGCAGCATTGCCAGTCTGGGGGTGGAGCAGTGTTAGATCTACTAGCAGATTTAAATACACTAACAAATTGAATCCAAACTCAAGTTCACACTTTATAATCAGATACAGCAAACTGCGTTTTTCCTTTTGCAACAAAGGTTTTACATGAATAAATTAAAGCTGATCATTATATGCACCCTCGCCGGAGGTAAATGGTTTGTCTCATTCATGTAAACTGATACATCCTGCTGGAGAGCTTATGCTTTTGAAAAGCAACAAACTCACTGGCTGTATCACCAGATGAAAATAGAAGAAAGAAAGCCTACAAAGGAAAACAAATTCAGACATCACATCTAAGAATTGGTAAACTGTAATATAATATATATATAATATTACATAATAATATGTAATATAATAAATGTATGTTTTTGGGTTTAATACCCCTTTTCTAGTGCCAGCTAACAGTTCAATGTAGAGATTAGGTAGTTTTGACTATTTGTGGACTTGTAGCATGGCTCTCTCATTTATGTAGCATTGCTTAGGCTTTAGCTACTTATACGGAACACATCTGTTTTCAACAAAGGATGGACACCAAATCTCTTGGTCCATACACTGAGCTATCCATTACTACACTTTTACTTTTAGAATAAAACTTAAATATGGCCGTCATGTACTGGAATTTGGTTGGCTGTTATAACTGGCAACTTTCTTCCCTTCATAACTTTCTCATAACTTTCTTTCCTTGAGCTCCTCTGAAAATATTTTATAAAAAGCTTACTGTTTTATTCTTTGATGCAGCCATTTTCAACCAGGGTTTTTCCATAGGTGGCTATGGGTTCTATGAGCTTTGGCCAACTCACCCATGATGTGGTGGTGTCTGCAAATGTCCAGGTCCAACGCCACTTGGCAGAGCCCGAGGCATGACTGTAGGAGTGACCACCACTAATGTAGGGAACATTTTTCCAAAGACCACCAATGGACTACCCTTAGCAAGGGTTCGCTAAGACCTGATAATTATTACAAGGGTTTCTTTTGGGAAGTTGAGAAAGGCTTCTTTAAAGAGTCTCTTTATTTGGGGTGCCTTGAGGTGAGCTTGAGGCTGGGTTCACATTGTAGACGGATGCGGCTAACAGCGGGGGTGCAGTGTGTCCCTGTTCTCAGTTTCAGGGATGAATCAGGCCTGAATTTTTGCCTGAATTCGGACCTGAGTAAAAGACCCCCAATGGACTAACCTTAACAGGGGTTCCCTAAGACCTGAAAATTATTACAAGGGTTTCTTTGGAGGAAGTTAAGAAAGGCTTCTTTAAAGAATCTCTTTATTTGAGGTACCTTGAGTTGAGCTTGAGGCTGGCTTCACATTGTAGATGGATGCGGCTCACGGCAGGAGTCTAGTGCGTCACTGTTCTCCGTTTCAGCGACCAATCAGGCCTGAATTTTTGCCTGAATTTGGACCTGAAACTGAGCCAAAGACTCACAGGACTCCTGTGCAAATTGCTCCGCAGCTCCTCCAGAGATGTGTGAACCAACTCCATTGAGAGCCGGCCACAATCTCCTGTCATCCCGCATCCAATTTGCACTAGTGTGAACCCAGCCTTAAACAACTTTCATTGCCTTCATTGCACAAATTCTAGGTTATTTAGAACAGGCAAAGTCTTGACACGTGAGATGGGAGGGGTGGCAAGCTATGTTGCTATCTGGAGATGCTTATTTAAAATAGCCTGGCAGTTTACATTAACAGAAGGCAATAATAGAGGGTTAACAGAGCTGCTGCCAGCGGCATGCAAACCATTTGTGGAGACTGTACATCTGTAAAAGAGCCCCTAAGCCGTCTGGGACTTAGGGGCCCATCAATACTAGATGTGGGTCTGATGTGTGCGTAAATCCCACTGTCACATAGTTCTAGACATTGCTCACTACTATTTAGCTATTCTTTGATACACAGTAAATAAATTATTTAAAGTAATTAGCCAGCAGTTTTATGGGGGCTCAAAAACTGGTCTTGAGCAAGGGCTCTTTAGTGACTCTTTTGCCACTGGTTCCTGTAGGTATATGAAGGCACCTCTAAGTGAAAGAGTCACTTTAAATTTAGAAGCATTGTGGCAGTCATCCCATTAAAGTGCATCCATCGTCTGTGTTAGCAATCCCAGCATTGACTTGCACTGGAGCCTGTAATCAGTGCTTCTCTGTCTGCCTTGGGAAACAATACAAATGAACAGGACTGCAGAATCAATGGAGGTAGAAGCTGCAGTGTGTGTCTCATTTTAATGAAGAGCAATGTGTACATTTCACTGAGTACTTATTTATAATGAACCATTTGCCTTAATGTGTCCTTGAAGACACAGGCTTCCAAGAGCACATGGTCCAGGCTAAGGTTGCCACTCCATTCACTGCAGTAGGACACATAGATGTGCGACTTCCAGGGGCTACCCTTCCTTTCTTGATCTGAGAGCACATGGCATTCTCCGGGAAACCTGTTAAGTGACCTGTTTGGTGCATGTGTGTACTGCACCTTATGCCCAGGCAGATCTATCCCTTCCTCAGAGAGGCACTGTCACTTTTCCCAATCTGGGCAGAGTAACAATGTTTGCATGTTGGCCACCACCTCCAGGCATGTATTACTTACCCAGTCATGCTACCTTGCAGCCTTCCAGCTGCAGCATCTGCACCTGCCTAAGTTCCGGTGCCAACTACAGGAAAATAAAGCCAGATTAAACCTCCACCAAATTTTTTTCTTGCGTCCCAGGAGCTTTTATCTATAACGTGCAATTATGCTTAACCTAGATAGTGATCCCTCCAGTTCTGCAATTTATGGGCTCCTGTCGGTCACAGGCTTTGCCATCTTTTGCTGGTCTTCCTTCCTGGTTCCGACTTCTTGGCTGCTTGGTTAACCAGGCTGTGTTGATGTTGTTCCTGCACATGCACATTGGAGCCACATCATCACCACAGAGGGCAGTGCCATACATATATGTGGAGCAGCTCTGAGTATACAAATGCTGCTAGGTAGGGAAAAGGGTTTAAGATAAAAGAGGCCAACAGGGTGTCTTCTAGTCTAAAAAGTCTATCTGTCAGCATTATTTTTCTAATTTAAAGTATTACTAAAAGCACAGCAGTAAAATCAGTCTTTATATGCAAGAATGCTTGTTATACTCACTAGGGGGTTAACCCTCCACATTGTGTAAAAAGACTGTTCGATCCTATCTTCTCTAATCCTCCCCTTACTCTGCTGTCCCTAATCCATCTCCTTATAAGACAGAGCCATTGGAGTCACTCTGCACATGCTCAGTTTGGTGTGTAGTGCTAGAGAGTTTTTTTTTTACTTAGGAGGGTGCATGTGATCGCACAGGGCCAATCAGCACTGTCCAGACAGAGGGTTAGGGGTCCTGCAGCCTCACAGGACAGCCAGAGAAGAATGAAAACTCCTCCTACAAGCTTTGAATTGAAGTAGTCCTACGACTGCTATATACTGCTCATGAGAAAAGGTCTTTAGCAGTTTATTTTTACTAAAATAATTGCATTTCCATGTTCTGTGTACAGTGGGAGACCAAATATAGTGAATGCAGGGTGTCTGGGTTTAGTAACACTTTAATTCCACTTTTATAGCTCAGTGGCTTTCTGACAGATGGAAAGTATTTATCTGCAGTGTTTTAAAGGAGACAAAACATGGGGAAATGTATAGATATACTAAATACTGTATGTGTTTTTTTTCTGTCACCATTTATTTCAACAACAATCTACCTATAAGGTTATATGGGCATGTGATATATTTAAGGCTTGCTATTTACCTGTAAAAGCCTCCCATGTAAAGAGACATCCAAAAGCTCAGAGACTGCTGCTGGGTGTCGCCATATTGGATGTGATTTCAGCATCTCCAACAGACTCAAAGCCCTCACAATCTATAGTATTTTCTTCACTACTTCCCAGGCAGCTACATAAAAAGTTGCATAGGGGGATAAGGGGTTGAGGAGCTAGGCTGGCACAGACAGTATTTAGACTTGCAAAGAGGGAGAGGACTGTGCTAGGCAGTTGACTCTTTCTGAAGCAGTCACAATTTCTAACCAGTTTAAAATAGCAAAATTCCAGAACAGGGGAAAAGTTCTGACCCGAACGGCGAACCTTATTGAAATCTTTGGGTGCCCCCCTCCACCAAAGCACCCCCCCATGTTGAGGGCATGTGGCCTGGTATGGTACAGGAAGGGGCGCGGCTTGCTACCCCCCCTTCCTGACCTACCAGGCTGCATGCTCGGATAAGGGTCTAGTATGGATTTTGGGGGGGGGGGGGTCCCACGCCATTTTTTTAACAATTTTTTTACCAGCAATTATTTTTTTTATTCATCTGTCAGCAGGGAAGCCAATAGACAGCTTATAAAGACGCTGCAGCTGGCTTCCCAGCCCGCTCCATAACAACCAGCTTTTACTGTGCTCTGATTGGGCAACGCTTTGCCTAATCAGGGTGCAGAATGAACTGTGCAGCACATAGTTCATTGCAGGGGGCTTGGTGGGGCAAACACCCTGCACACTCGAGTGTTCCCCAAAAGGGGCGAACAGCCAATATTCGGTCCGAACTCATGCTCGGGCTGAACCGTTCACTCAAAGGCACATTGCAAGTCAATAAAAATGTTTATGTGAATGAAAAAAAACACTCTCATTAATCATTTTACTTTTCCATGGTTTTCCATACATTTTTTTTTAGTTGATGACAGAGTCTCTTTGAAATTATTTATATAATACATGATTTGCATAAGGTGTACAGCAAGTGTAGTAAAATACACAATGTACCTATGCCCTAAGTCATTACTATTTTTATTTCCCTTATTGTATTTATTTTTTTCTTGAAAGTAAGAGATTTTCCACTTCCAACTCCAGATTATCTTTCCCCAGCAGCAGATTAGTCCTTTGATAACACTTCATAGATTTATCTATTATTCCACAGTATGCTACCACATTCTGACATCCTCACACACAGCCACAGAATTTCATTATCTTGTATTTATAAACCAACAGATCTATTGTATAGTACTTCACTAAAGATCATTGTACATTCTTATGGACATGCATGACCATTACATACAGAACTTTTGGACATGACTACATGTACAATAAGCTATGAAATAAATCATAGAGGTGAAGGTTGTATGTAGACACCCACCACAACAAACCAAAGTTGTCAGGCTTTATAAAATATAAATACCAAACACAGGAATTATTCATCCCTAATTCAATTCAGAAGTTTATGTTTCCATGATGTAAACCAGTCAAAAAAACTTTGTAGATGAATATAGGGGGGAACAGCCTTCATGTTCCGTTTTTTTTATCATGGTATTTACTTCATTGTTGCAGAACCCACCGTTGGCTATTGTTAATAATCTAGTGATTCTTGAACACACCTGTTGGTGACCCTGGTAAACACCTGCTGATGATACTGGAACACACCTACTGGTGATGTCAGAACATGCCTATTGGTGATTCTGGAACACACCTGTTGGTGATTCTGAAACACAGCTGTTGGTGATTCTGAAACACACCTACTGGTGATTCTGAAACACAGCTGTTGGTGATTCTGAAACACACCTACTGGTGATTCTGAAACACAGCTGTTGGTGATTTTGAAACACACCTACTGGTGATTCTGGAACACAGCTGTTGGTGATTCTGGAACAAACCTAAGGGTGATTCTGGAACGCATCTGCTGGTGATCTTAGAACATACTTGCAGGTGATGTTAAAACACGACTGTTGGTGATTCAGGAACACACCTGTTGGTGACTCTGGAACACACCTGCTGGTGATCTTAGAACATGCCTGTTGGTGATTCTGTAACAAACCTGCTGGTGATTCTGAAACACACCTACTGGTGATTCTGAAACACAGCTGTTGGTGATTCTGAAACACACCTACTGGTGATTCTGAAACACAGCTGTTGGTGATTCTGAAACACACCTACTGGTGATTCTGAAACACAGCTGTTGGTGATTCTGGAACATACCTGTTGGTGACTCTGGAACACACCTGCTGGTGATCTTAGAACATGCCTGTTGGTGATTCTGTAACAAACCTGCTGGTGATTCTGAAACACACCTACTGGTGATTCTGGAACACAGCTGTTGGTGATTCTGGAACATACCTGTTGGTGACTCTGGAACACACCTGCTGGTGATCTTAGAACATGCCTGTTGGTGATTCTGTAACAAACCTGCTGGTGATTCTGAAACACACCTACTGGTGATTCTGGAACACAGCTGTTGGTGATTCTGGAACATACCTGTTGGTGATTCTGGAACCCGCCTGCTGGTGATCTTAGAACATACCTGCATGTGATGTTAGAACATACCTGTTGGTGATTCTGGAACACACCTGTTGGTGATTCTGGAACAAACCCGCTGGTGATTCTGGAACACACAAGATTCAGAAAGCAGAGAGGACATTATTGATGTAGTATTGGGGTGTTCCTGCAGCAGAGTATGCACAAGTCAGATGAATTTTAATTAAATAAACATCCTGACTGCAGTTGCAGTTATTACTGGATAACAATAGTAGTAAACTGAATTCTTTCCTGTAACTGTTAATTAAATATTAATACACTTATGAAGCAGATGTTAAGCATCGGAATTTTAGCTACAGGAATTTTAAGGCAGCCCTAAGTAGGATATGTTTATGATTTTTCTTGACGCAAAGTGTATGTAGTTATAAGATGTCTATTGATGGTCAGGTTACAGAGGCACTTAGCCTTAAAGATGAACATAAAACAAACAGAAAAATATAATGATAAAATAGATACACATATGGGGGCGGTTTTGCCTACCTTTGTATTTCTGTTCATCCAGTTTTGTGGTTTACAAAGCTCTGCCATGCAGCATAGCCCTGTCATTTGAAGGTTTTGTCCCTTCAAATGTCAGTGGCAAAGCAACCAGGAGTAGCAAAACAGCCACCTCTGGTGGTGACAGTAACACATTCTCATGTGCAATAAATGGTTCCAGACTGCCAACATAGTTTCATAGTTTGTTCATTTTTATTGGTGGAATATTGCATTGTGCATTATTGTATATTCACATCAGTCCCTGCTTTCAAGGAGCTTACAATCTAAGGTCCCTAACTCACCCACATTCATACACATACTAGGGCCAATTTAGACAAGAACCAATTGTCCTAGCAGCATTTAGTTGAAATGTGGGAGGAAACCTGAGTACTTGTGGTAACTCATTGAAACACAGGGAGAGCATGCAAACTCTAGGTAGTGTCATTTTTGGAATTCCAGCTGATGACCCTAGTGCTGAAAGGCAGAAAGCAATAACCACTAAGCAGCTGCCCTGACATGCACTTTAGGTTATTAAAAGTTGGGCTGTCCAACGTCAGTCCTCGAGGGCTGCATACCAGTCATCCTATATCTGCAGGCAAATTTTAGTGAATTAATTAATTGTTTCAGGCAAATTCTGAAATAATCATTAAGTCCCTGGAGGACTTAGTTGGACAGCACAAGCTAAATATAATCACTTTATACTCAAAGTTTAATTCAACATTTCACAAAACTTTGAAAAAAGTTTGCTTTACTTAAGAAAAAGAAAATAGCAAGACACAAGATCATCCTGATTTTTTTGTTGAAATGTCTATGCTTTCAGGTTTTTTGTGTTTTTATGACATACTCTTTAGCATGTTAGCTTGCTAGCAGCTGACGTCCATTAATTTTGCGGTTTAATTGGATCTTTGTAGATGTTCAGCCAACTGGTCAGGAAAGCAGTGTGAGAGGCCGGCTCCCAAGAGCAGCAAGTCTGACAATGCTGGTTCAAGTGAGTATCTCAAATTAGCATTCACAATTACTGGCAAGTTTAAAACATAATCTGAACAAGTTTCTCACCCAGTAGTAATGATTACACTGGGCTGTGTAGGCAGAGTGCAGAAATCTGTTCTTGTTAATTCTTTGTCATGCATTAAATGCTGATGATGAAACATTTCTATTATGGAGGTAGAGGTGTTTTTCTTATAGTTTATTAAAGCAGATTCCATCATGTACCAATTTCAAATAATACTTAGATGCCAAAATAGTATTCATTGTGGGATATATAATGGTCATATAGGTTATATTACCAAGGACACCTGACCAACGCATCTATATAAGGTTGTTGGACATCCTTTTCCCATGAAATTGCCCCTCCATTTGTGGGTATAACAGCCTCCACTCATCTGGAAAGGCTTTCTTCAAGATTCAGCAACAAAGCATTCGTGAAGGCTTGTACTGATGTTGGATGAAGAAAGTTTGTAATTGGAATTCCAATTCATCCTGAAGGTGTTCAGTAGTAGTGCTGAGGTCAAAGTGTGTAGGCCACATGACTTCCTTCATGTCAAAGTAATCAAAGTAGGTTTTTATGAAGCTTTCTTTATGCAAAGGACTCATGCATAAACCTTTCTACAAGTCTGGGATTGCACAATTGTCTAACATGTCTTTATATGCTGACTTTTTTTCAAATTTTGGAGGAATGTCTACCTACTTTTGGTCCTGTAGTGTATTTGTGATGGTCAGCTGCTCACAAACGTTTGGCCATATAGTGTATCATGAGAAAAGTATGCTGTAAGTTAAAATAAGATTAATAATACACCAGGCATTTGCCATTGCTTGCTGCAGACTTTGGTCTCCAACATGTACAAGGAAAGGTGCTTCTAAATACAGTAAGCCAGTGATTTTTTTAGAACACAACGGTTAAAAACACTTACAGGATGTCCAAGTAAAATAGGCTCATCAATCTAGTAGGTGCTCCTGAGATGGTATTCCCTGTTTCTGTGCCGTCCAGCAGCTGCAGGAATGAAGAGTCCACAGTGAAGCTTTTCGGAGCATGCTCAGAAGCTCCTTCTTCAAGGGTTTTAAAGGAAGAGCTTCTGAGCATCCTCTGAAAAGTGTCACCGCTCCCTTTCCGATGTCACTTCAAGCCCTTGGGTTTCACGGTGGTTCATAAAGTGTGGCGGACATCTTGCTCCCATGAACCCTTCGTTCCTGCATCTGCAGGTCAGCACAGGGAATACCATGTCAGGAGCGCCCACAAAATTGATGAGCCTGTTTTACTTTGACAACCTGTAAGTGTTTTTAAACATTGTGTTCTATTAAAATTGCTGGCTTACTGCACTTAGTGCCTTTCTTTGTACATGTTTGTTCATCCAAAGCCTGCTTCTCTCCTTTAAGTGCTGATCGAGTGCCCTACCAGCTTTCACCTTGGATGATCCCAATTGATTACAAGCATCTTGAGGTCCCTTCTAGCAGAAGCGTTCCTATCCACTCTTACATATGACTCTATATGTACTAAAACCAGTGTATTTGGTTTTGCTAATTTATTACAGGCCTGTGAGTGATCACAGATCATAAATTGGTATAAGATAAGATCTGCCATAAAGCAAAATTCCTGAGAGATTGGGCTGTCATGGAAGCAGATGTTCCTTGACTAGTTTTGTTGCAGTAAAGCTAAAACTTTTCTGGTGTTGTTGCCATGGGGCTATTACTCTACAAACTCATTAGGGAAGAGTTATTATACTCGCTTTGTGGCAGAGCCCCTTTAAGTGTCATTATCTATTCAAGCTCAAGCTGCCTGGATATCACTATAAGGCAGTAAGTAGACAAAAACTAGGGGTGGTTAGCTTTAAACTTTAGGAGGTTCAACGTGATAGCACTTTTCTTTAACAATTTACCTTCAAGGCTCATTTTGAAGATAAAGAGCTAAATACGCAGTTATTATTCATAAATGTGTACTGTCCTTCCTGCCAAAAGATTATTAATTCTGTTCTGTCAATTTTATGATCCAGCCTCCCTTTCTAGACAGTATAGGGATCACTGATCTCACTCTTTTTTAGTAAATAATACTGATTTAAAATGGATCTTCCCCCCTGCCAGATAGGGACAATGAAGGAGCATCACTGTACTGCTCAAATCATCCATCTACTGACACCTCCTGTAAGCAAGCTACCAGTGTAAGATTAACAGCACTGTCAAATATTGTAAGGAATGCACTTCTGAATTATATAGCAGTCTATACAACTGCTTAGTCTGAACTTACAATAAGGTTTAATTTGTAGTATTTTTAAACATATTTGTATAGCATGGAACTATTTTGTAAAAAAGTACACAAAACTCCTATTAGCATACCCTGCCCCAGTGGCGCTCACAATTTACAGTCCCATCCACAGACACTCTAAGACACATTTTGGTAGATGCCAAAATACCTGACCAGTTTGTGAAAGGAAACTGAAATTCTCAGAGAAAAACATTTGTCCTGGAGAAGGGGTCCGTACTGGTAACTAAACACAGAACCACTGTGCTTACCCCTGTGCTGCCATGATGCAAAGATGTATTTTTTCATTCTATAACAAACAATATACTAATGTTAACACTTTTCTTTTCTGTGACAGGTAGCATTGCAATAATCGTGCCCTTGGTTCTACTTGTGACTCTCATAACAACCTTGGTAATTGGTCTTCTGCTGTGCAAAAGACGGAGAAGGTAAATTGGATCTTTTCTAAGCATCATTGATATACAACTTACTCTGAAGAACAACAATCCACTTATTAAGTGTCTGCTCTCCCAGAAAACAGAAACAAATGTATAACTCCAAACCAAAACTTTTTTTTTTTTGCTATGGGATAAAGAGGGAAAAGGGCTAGAACCTATGTTAAGTTTTTTATTGTTCCCATTGGGAATATTCTCCAATGCTCCGTATCCTATTGACAACATCTTTGCTTTCCAAACCTTACCTCCCACTTTATCCAAAACTAAAAAAGAGTACACAGTACAATACAACATCTACCAACACTTAGCACCATTAGCAACTTAAAGTACAATAAAATGCTCCCGTATGACGGTCAAAACAAGTACCGAAACCAGTTACTTTGTAATGCAAAGTCTTTCAGGACTGAGCCAAATCATTCTCCATTTGTGTCTCACATGTTCCCCTTTTCAGACAGTGCAGCTCACAGTAGGAGGGTTTTAGCAACAGAGGCCGTGCTGCCAATCTAGAAAGCCGTAAGCAGGACTGGGTGTGGTCAAAATTTGACTGGTCCTTGCTGAACCCGCTGAGTTTCAATCAGTGTAAGGTCACCTTAAGAGAAAATAGTGCAGATATGCTTAGAATTATGTGCTGCAACACTTTTTTATTTAATAGGAGGCCATAGTTCTGCTTTAAAGTACATGACATGATAGCTCCTACCCTATTCTGCACTGTCAATGTCAAGTGAGAATCAAGTTTAAGAGTAAGGAGCTCATCGTTTCTGTATTCATCCTTATTACTAACTTATGTTCTTCTATAAACAGGGCAAAAACAATAAGAAGACAACCTATAATCAATGGCGGAATGAATGTAGAAATTGGAAATCCATCTTATAATATGTATGAGGTGGACCATAGTCACAATGATGGAACGCTATTAGACCCTAATTTCATCATAGAACTAGATAAGGTAATATACTGTCTCACACAATTTATTAAGAGTAATTGTTTGCTTTATGAGTGACTGTTCTTAGGTTTTCTGTCTGTGGTTTGGAAGTTTGTGCTTTGATAGCCTTTGGAATATGCAGGATATATTTTGTGTGCTCCTCAAACTTATTTCTGATATATTAAATCTCTTAGTGAGGCCATTACAAGACCAGCTGTAGATATATACAAGATACATTTCCATCAAGTTCAGTCTTTAACATAGTTTATCAATGTTCATTTAGCCATGAAGAAGACAAAAAAAAAAAAACAACCGTAATTGATACCAGAGCAAAAAATCTTTCCTGATCCTGTAAATGCTGAATTCATTCCCTGGTGCAAATTGTCCCCCACTGTCATTTAGTACCTGTGGTTGTAGAGAATATATGGAGATGTCTATGGAGATGAGGAGAGGGGATGAGGAAGGTTATGAAGATGAGGAGGGGGAGGAAACAAAGAGATTGAATCCCAACCACGACACTACCTGCCTGGAGTTTGCATGTACTCCCTGTGCCTGCGTGGTTTTCCTCTGGGTACTCAGGTTTCCTCCCATACTCCAAAGACATGCTGGTAGGTTAATTGGCTCCTGTCTAAATTGGCCCTAATATATGTATGAATGTTAGTTAGGGACCTTAGCTTGTAAGCTCCTTGAGGGTAGGGACTGATGTGAATGTACAATATATATGTAAAGCGCTGCATAAATTGACTGCCCTATATAAGTACCTGAAATAATAATAATTATGGAACTGAGGAGGATGGGGGAGATGAGGAGGAGTTATAGAGATAAGGACAGAGGAAAGGTTATGGAGACGAAGAAGGAAGTGATGTGGAGAATTTACGGAGATGTGGAAGGGTTATGGAGATGAGATGGAGTTGATGAGGAGAGGTTATGGAGATGAGAAGGAGTTTATGAGGAGGGGTTATGGAGATGAGGAAGAAGGAAATGAGAAGGGGTTATGGAGATAAGGAAAGAGGAAATGA
Organism: Glandirana rugosa; assembly: GCA_018402905.1. Lineage (NCBI taxonomy): Eukaryota > Metazoa > Chordata > Amphibia > Anura > Ranidae > Glandirana > Glandirana rugosa. The sequence goes on from BLSH010505473.1 coordinate 635,197, forward strand.
AGAAAGGTTATTGAGTTAAGGGGGGAGGAGGGAAAGCAGAGAAGTTATGAAGATGTGGAGGGGTTTTGGAGATGAGGAGGAGGGAGGAGATGAGGAGGGGTTGTGGAGACAATGAGGGATTAAATAAAAAGGAGTTTTGGAGATGAGAAGGGGGGGAGGAGATGAGGAGAGGTTATGAAGATGAGAAAGTGGGAGAAAATGAGGAGTGGTCTGGGTTCTTTGTAATCCATCAGGAATGAAGCAGGCTAACATGTGCTTTGGAATTCAGAGCCAAATATATACTGTGTTGTCATATCAAAGAGCAAGGTGCACTATCATTCTGGTATATAAAGTTATTTTTCAAGGTTTTTGTTTTTTTTTGCTTTGACATACACTTTAATCTAGGGATGTCCAACCTGTGGCCTAAAATAGATATGAATGAGGCCCAACACAAAATCATACACTTACATAAAAATGTGGATTTTTGTGGGGAATTTTTTGTTTATACTTAGCAAACACATGCACCTGAAGAAAAAATTGACAGCGTCTTTTTACTGGACTTTTATAAGTTTTATCTTCCCAAAGAAAAT
>BLSH010505473.1:656417-666857 GCA_018402905.1 Glandirana rugosa
CACGTTGATACATTCGCGATGAAACAATGGTTGTACATTACAACGACTATACAACCGGAGGTGCGCACAAACCAGTTGAGCCACCTAGGGGAGAAATAGGGAATCAGACCGCTGTTTAGGGTCCAGAACAGGCCAGCCACTCTGGGGTGAGAGAGTGGTCTAACAGTAGAACAACACTGTACGGGTCACCTTGCCCGCCAAGGCAAACCTTCAACAGAAAAAAATAAAGAGATCAACCTTTGAAGAGGCTCTAGCCTGATGCACCGAGTGGACGAGAGTCATGACCCCTCAGGTAAGGCGATCCACACTCCCGACCACCCAGCGCACATAGAGATCAACAATGGGGGGGGATCCCCTGTAGGGTCGCTCGCTCCAGGCCAGCGAGGCCCCACCAGCACAGAGGAGCAAGGCCAGAATGCCCAAGCTGTTCCACTCCTGCTCATATGCTAGTTCGCCACGCTCGACTGGAGCGAAGACCCCCACCGGTGCTTTCAAATTAGTCAGCAAAACTATTAAACAAACAGCAACATTACATGTTGGTAACAAAGTAGCGCTTACATAGTTGCACTCCGAGAGTCTACCAGTCTAAGTACTTATAACTTGTTCGGCAGGTCAAACAGCTCATTCCCACCCCCCATCACCCACCAGGGCAAAGCCCTAGGGCATCCCCTCACCTACAGGCCCGGCCCCCCAGCCGCCCCCCCAAAATGAGGAGGGGCCACCAAGAGACTCAGCCCCGCAGGGGAGAGGGAGGCCCTCATTCTAACTCCTTCCAACAGTCTCAGATCCCACAATGCAAGCTAAAAAAGAATACCCACTGTATAAGAACAGATCATCAGCTCTTCTAGTAATTTGGCTTTCAACTCTTCCCCTGAAATGATAAGCATCTCTGCAGTCATAGAGGAGATAGTTATACATATAAAGGACAGGCCTCAGGTCTGGTTAATCTCAAGGTAGGGCTGGATCTGCATAATAATGTCTATCACAGTCAAAAGAACCTCCAGCTTCATCATATACGCAGCAGGTGGGAGATGGCTGGAAAAAAAACCAAAAAAAAAGAGGGGAAAAAGAACAGGCAAAACACAAGAAAAAAAGTTTGTATATAAAAAAGAAAACAGTAAGGGGGCCTGTGATTCAAATTGCAAACCGTCCATGGCGCTTCCATATATAAACAGTATTTGAAGGGGGAGAGTAGCCATACAGACTTGATAGAGCCCATCTCGTGTGAGAGCAGTGTTCTACATACTCAAGTTCGTGGGAAGGGGATCTGAGGGATCACTAGGAAGGTCCATTTCAGTCTCAGGTCAGCGGGGGGGAGGGGGGCAAGTCACAGGAGAGGGGACAATGAATGCTGTCTGCTGGCTGTCAGTTGTCTGTTCTTCTGCGTGCGGATGATGGGGTAGACCTCTGATCTTCATCCATGAGCATAGCTTCACCATCCCTCAGAGAGGAAGCCGAGGAGGATCTACGCCTCCTCTGCCTATGTTGGTTAGAACGAGGGGTCTTCTCTGTCTGGGCCAAGATCCAAGGTTCCGGCTGCATAAATGAGCTTAACCAGTCTGGGACAGAGATCAATGGGATCCCCAGAGTTTCACAAAAGGCTGGCAGGTCAGTTGGCATGCGCAGTAAGGCAGTACGGTTGCCATTGGTGGCAGAGAGGCAAAATGGGAACTTCCAGAGTGATGGCAGATAGGTCCTGGAAGATCTGGATCTTCTGTCCATCATGATGTAGCTGACCCTGGGTTCTAGCCTGCCTTAGGATGTCCTCCTTCTTTGTAAAGCTGACAAAGCAGCAAACTGTGTCCCTAGGGGGATCCCCATCCTGTCCCCTCGGCCGCAGTGCTCTATGACAGCATTCTATGTCGATTGGGGCGTCCTGCGGCCTGCCCAGCAGAGTGTTACATATAGCCCACACTGTCAATTGTAACTGAGGCCCTTCGACCGCTTCAGGGATCCCCCTGAATCTGAGGTTCTGCCTGCGCCCCCTATTATCAAGGTCCTCGAGGTGGCGGTGCATGTCCATGAGTTGTTGAGTCTGTTTACTCACGGTTTGCTGTACTTGATGAATGGCGGCCCCATGTGTCATGGCCGCTGCCTCCACGTGTTCCAGCCGGGTAGCGACCGCCCTGATGTCACTTTTGAGGTCCGTGATAGCCGCCATTAGGGTTTGTTTGATGTCCGCTGCCACATTCTGCAGCTCCGCCAGGGACAGGAACGGAGAATGCTATGGGAGCGGAGCACTCGCCTGGCTCGGTGAGTCGCATGAGGGGGAGCCGCACGTCAGCTCTGTGTCCGGCGCCTGTGCCGAGGCCTGCATTTCCTGGTGCTGAGTCCGGAATAGCTCCGGGATAGTACGGCTCAGCTGTGTAACGGTGTCCCCCTGGGAGCGGGGTGCCGAGGTGTTTCTCCCCGCCATCGCACGGGCTGTTACGAGGAGATCAGCCGCTTATGAAGCTCAGAAAGCTGCCTTGGCGGACGGAGCTCTCGGCTTACACGTCCATGCCGGTACGCTGCTAGGCCATGACCCCCCTTTTTCAACTTTTTAATCTTTGAATATTACTCCGGAGTGGGTGAGTATTCCAATCTAATTTGACAGCACTTGGCAACTCCCATAAACATGATGGACCCAGATTTTGACCCCAACATAACATCTCAAGATTTGTAGATTGAAATATGGTTGACATTCTAGATGAATGGTATTATTTGTTGCTATAATTCTGTAAAAAAAACAGGCAATGCATTTTGTGGGTTACAAGAAGCTCCCCTCAAGGTTATTGACGCTTAACTGAAAAGTAGGTCTGGTAAAAAAAAAAGTTTTGAAAATTCTGGGGGGTTTAAATTTTATAACAGAAGAAGTGCTGGTTGATTTAACAACCTAGATGAAGGTGGGACCCTTGGAACTTCTAAATGTAATTGTCTGTTTTTACACAATTATGCCTCAAGCACACTGGACTTAAAAAATGCCACTTTTACAGGCATCTTTTTTTTTTTTTCAGCCTTTAAAACCTTAATATTAGCCTATGTGTCCATGCACATGTACTGTAGATGTTTACAGTCATATTAAAAGGGGAGTACTTACAAGCAGAAAAAAACATCAAAAGTGCATTCAGGAGAGGAGGCCTTGAGCAGAAAAAATGCTTGGTTTGTCTAAACACTAGATGGGTTTAGGCGCATTTGAGCGTTAATGCATTCCATAGACTACAAAGATTTAAAATTCTGGCCAATGGAATCCATTAATGCTTAAGTGCTTGATACAGCTTTAAGCACATTTTTAAGCAGATTTTCTCTTGCCAGGCAAGACACGCATAAGGCCTTACTGTGATGAATAATAACTTTCAGGACTTCCAACCATGCTTTAGGGCTCTCTCTTTTTTTTTTTTTTAGTAACAAAACTTAAAACTTTTTATATATGTCTGTGTTGCCACTTCCTGTTAGGTGGCATACAGAACAGGAAGTGAGAAGAACTCCACCCAGCAAAGACAAATGCAGCAGAAAACACACTAGCAAAGTATGGAAAGTGTAGTTTAGGGATGTTATTACGCTTTGTGTCCCTATGAGGATGAATTTCCCTTACTTCCTGTCCAGGTGATAAGAGTCAGACAGAAAAAAAATCTATTCCAACCTTTTCTTGTTTTAATAAAGAAAAAATTAGGCTTTAATGGTTTGTTTACAATTTATGGAGAATCAATTTTGCTATCTTTGTAAGATTCACATCATTTGGACTATTCTAAGAAGTCAGTGAGTCAGGATTCTGCATTGCGGGAAAAAATATTTTAGCATAATTCTGCGATAAAATAAAATGTGAGATGTTTAGAATTGTCAGCAAAGTCCTAATATTACAGACTTGTGCTTGGGAATAATCTACCGCTGTGTACGTGTGTTCTAATTGTATGCTGTGACACATTTATATTTGTGATTTTTTTTCTGTGTGGATATATCTGAAGCTCTGCATTTTATAATTTTTCAATATGGCAAGAAGAACTTGTGGAAGCGTACTGCAACCAGTCAGTATACATCCATTCTGAATTGTCTAAGCTGATGAAAAACTGAGGATGTTTTATGTATAATTGCACCAGATCTGGTGCTAGGATTTGTGTCTACACCAGTGAAGGTCATTTTGCTAGCACTTTCAGAGGGTCAGCAATGACATCTTACATATTTTTTAGTGTTGATTGCATTGGGTTGCCTCGTGAGAATAAAAAAAAAATCTTATTTCTGACCCTTCCAACACTGTGATGATATTTATTTGGTAAATTTTACACATATTGAAAAAAAATATCATAGGACATTGGTTCTGTTCTATAAAGGCTGTATTTAAAGAGACCCTGCCACCAACTGAAAAGAACAGGTAAAATCACAGAAAAATCAAGGATCTAAAATGCTTGCTATCTGTGTTTTTCCTTTCCAATGTGTTTGAATTTGCTGAGAAAATTGACTACTCCAAGAAGTGTTGGTTCCTTAGTACAGCCCACTCTCTTTGCATGGCATAGCCATCTCTTCTACTGGGGTGTCTTATTATTGTCTGTGCTTTCTCAGCTGCTCTTCCCCTCCCTTTATCTGTACATCAGTTTTTATGTAGCTGCTGGGGGAAGTGCGAAGGGAAAGTCACCTGAGTGACAGATTTGAGTCTGCTGGGGCTGCTAACATCACATCGAAGATGGCGGCATGCAGCAGCAGTCTCAGGGCTTTTGGGTGCCTACACAAGGGAGGCTTTTACAGGTAAATAGCATTCATAAAATGCGTTAAATGCAGATATAACCTTACTGAATTTTTTTTTGTTGAAATGAATGGTCTAGGAACAGGGTCTCTTTAACCTGTTTCAGTATACACTGTAAAAAGCTCACAGTATAGGATTTCAGGAACTCAGTTTGTAAACAGACTTTTGCAACTGTATACTGGTTTGGTAAGAACGGTGTTGGATGGTGATCATGTTGGCTCTTTGTATGTCTGAATTTAAATGTCACTATGGGGCGGACAATCCCTTTTAATGATCTAGGACATCATCAAGCATTCTGTTGAGTTATGAAGATTCCTGTATTGTTTGAAAAAGTCTTTATGTATCTTTCAAAAGAAGAATTCTACAGGAACCCCTATACTAATATGTTTATTATTTGCATACAGTCCAGGTTCATAGCGGGTGGGCCTACTGCTTTCAAAATAGCCCACACTGCACCTCCTAGCTACCTAAATTCAGATCTGAAAGGACCGCTAGCACCAGGGGTGAGACTCTCTTCACTTGACATTGCCATTGCATGATTATTGCGTGTTTGTATTTTTGTTCTGTATTTACAACTCCATCATGAAATCATCAGATTCTTTTGTTTGATGTGGCAAGGTTTAGTGAATGTTTCTCATGATGTGTAATTTTGTGTTCTTGTGAAATTGCTTTAACTGTGTTTTGTTCTAAAAAAAAAAAGAAAATACATTAAATTATTATATTTACAACACTAGTTCAAAACAAGATGACTAATAGAAGGTTACAGGGACAATGCAAGAGTTTTCCACTTTGACTTTCTACCTCAAGTGGCACTAAATTTCCACCCTTATTCCATGGGCCAACCATATGGCCAAAACATCCACTATTGGCTACTCACACCACTAAAGTTTTTAGCAGGTCTTTCCTCCTCTTCTTGGCATTAGTCACACATGGGTTTTTTTAAGTATTAGCTTGCAAACAGTAGACCAAATAACATCATGTAAGCATTTCAAAAGAGATAGCTGTAGTTTCAAAGTGTGTCTGTACTTCATTTTAGATTTTTAAACGTAATGGCATATGGATATTTTTTGTTTTCATATTCTGCTAGCAGATGGAGCTCTTGAATCATTTTCACATTTTCTTAGAGACTCCAAACTGAAACAGAAACCCTTGTTTACAGAGCTCAGTAGCTCAAGCTGAAACTTAAATGCACAAGCAAATGAATGAGCACAGTAACTCAATTCCCTCCCAGTCAGCTAAGTGCCAGACTGCAATCAAAGACAGCATGTCAGAAAGGGAACAACTTCTGCTGTGCGCAGATGGTAGAAAACTCATAATACTCTGTGCATCAAGTGCCTTGTGTGCATCTTGTATTTCCTTTGCCTAAGCTCTGATAATTACCAGTCCATTGTTCAATGAGACTGCCTCACTGGGCATTAAGAATTAGTAAACAAAAAGAAACAAAATAAACAAAGGGGCACATAAGAGGCTTTTCTGGCTACTAACAATTATATCACATAACTTGTGGTGTCTTCCTTTTGCTAGAACTTTCGATGAAGTAAAATTGATTACAGGTTTACTTTAACAAGCATTTATGCAAGCTTTGGCAACCATTTAGAAAGCTCTTGAACTGAACTGAATGTTTGCTAAATGCTTTGTAAATCCCTACTAAAGCTTGATAAATGACTTTTGGGCATAATGTCCTTCAGATCATTGTTCACAAATTAGGACAAAAAAAATGCCTCTTTGTATTTACCCCAAATGAATTAAAGTTGTAGTTCGCCTCAATTCAAGGAAAAAGTAACCAGTGCCAGGATCATTATATACTTAAATGCAGAATTCTAGAATTTCAGAACACACAGATGGTGGAAAGTGTTAAAAAAGAGATGAGAATGTGGACTGCATGCCTTCTTTCACACATTCAACTTAGAGAGGAAAGGGAGTAAAAGGAAGCTGTGTTAATTTCAATCATCCAATCATATACAAGGAAAAAAATACCATAGAAATAATTGGGTCATCCGATCTTACACAGCTTTGCTTTGTGAACATTTTTCACTCCTTTAAATCAGACCCATTGACAAAAGTTGGCTACTCCTTCACTGACTTTCAGGTCTTTTTAGCACTAAAGTATCCTTATGACTAGGGATGAGCGGCACATTTTAGTTAGTGTTTTATTCCACCAAACATTTGTCTTGCCATTCACCCCAAAGGATTTTATTTAAAAAGGAAAAATATACATTTTGGATGAAAATTACTTGACCTTTGACAACATTTTGTTGGCATTTAGGCTAAATTTCAATGAAGTCAATAAGAGAGTGGATTCCACCAAATACTGCCACTCGTCCCTGGTCATGAGAATACTGTTGTGCTAGAGATGATTGGACTGGTGTGGCTGGAGGATAGTAACTCTCAGAAACAGAATCTAGCCACTGCCAACCATCGGAAGGAGCTTCATGAGATAAGGTTCCATCCCATGGCGATGATGACACTAACTTGAAAAAGTCATGCAAACTTGTAAGCATTTGTTTTGCTTAAAATGACTAGATGAAAAAACTTAAATAAAGACCAACCTGTAAACAAAATTATTAATACTTGTCCTACTGTCTGCACTACCGATCTTTGTTCTGTTGTAGAGCTCTATTTTTGAGAGATCAGTAGTTTTTGCAGTGGGACCAGTATGTATTAGCCATTTTTTTTACAGGCAGGGTTTTCTGCTTAACTTTTTTTCATCTAGTTAATAATTATTTTAAATGAAAAAGACCCAACCATCTGAGACCACCAAATTAAAGTCTAAAAAACAGTCTTTTTTTTTTCCATTGCATAATAAAATTTATCTAATGTTCCCTATCCCAACAGCCAACAAATTACTCCAATCCAGTGTATGCAAAACTTTTTGTGGATGGGCACAACTGTCGGAATTCCTTAATCAGCGTAGAAGAAAGACGTGAACTTCTTCCAAAGAAAATAGAAAATGCTATCCGGGAGACTGTGGCTTGAGCTCCGCTGTTCCGTTACCTTTTCTACTCTGTATAAATGTATAAAATATGATTACTTTTCTATGTACCAACAGTATTCTAATTGTTTTGTCATCAGCATTACCTCTTTTTTCATTTTCGGTTTGTTTTGCTGATGACTAGACTGACCATTTGTATGGTATTTTTATGAAAAATAAACTGCACTACAGTACAATTTAAAAGAAAAAAAAAAATATGCTGCTGTAATAGAAGACCGTTTTATTTGCTAAATCGAAGGACACACTTCCTTTGTAGGGTAAGAAAATGAAATATTCATTTTATATGAACTTTTTTAGGTTCACTATTGTCTTTTCATTAAATAATCCAAAAAAAAACAAACAAAAAAAGACGACAGTCACTTTGTTAGCTATTGGTTTGAATTGCGATCTTTAGAATATTTTAATTATATATGCAGATTTATGCTTGTATTTGGGTGATAATTTACAACAATTAATACAGACACGCAATCGACGTGGCAGCCGTCAACAAAGGATTGAAGACTATTCGTGAATGGACGTCAAACATGCCTTTTTTTTATTTAATTAAAGGGTCGCTTAACAAAAATGATTAGCTGTTTTCTATAAAAGTGGTTTAAATAATGTTGATGGATTGATTGATTGTTAATGTTACAAATGTTTATTAGAACAGATGATGGTCTACTTAGTTTCCTGTAAATCAGGCATGTCAAGCCTAGGTGAAACAATAGGTCAAATTGAGAGGGCCCAATCTAAAAAGAGGCTGCATTATATCTACCGAGGGCTGCGTCTACTTAATTATAGGAAAAGGCAATGGCACCTTGGAACTTAACACTATAGTAAAAATTGCAACTTACAAAATGTATTCTCTTATGTAAGGAAGGATAATTTGTCAACTTGAGGATATATTTATTGGTTTTAAATCTTAAACCACTGATGGGAGCAAGAAGGCCGCATGCAGTTCTTATACTCCAATATGACATGTCTGCTGTAAAGTAATAGAAGAAATCTACCAACTTTCATTTTGTGCCCTATTTTGCATCAAATGGACATAAACGAACAACAGGTTTTGTACACCATATTGATTTTTTTTGCCAAGTTTACTGATTATTTAAAGCAGAGGTAAAGTTTCTTTTTTTATTATGGAAACACCCTGAAATTGCAAGTTACAAATAGTGCATTCATGCATAATTGCAAATCAGTTTTTCTTGTGGCTTTCTCAATATGTTCCCAGCTACTGCACAGGCATAACAGCAGGAACTAAGGTTCTCTTTGACCTCATGGCCTAATCACTGCTGGCTGCACAGATTGGAGGTGATAGAATTCCATACCTCCCTCCCCCTAAGTATGTAATTTTATTCATACACTTGCATAAGGTTTCATGCACACTGGTTGTTTAGCCCTGGTACATGACATTCCTGTGTTTAGGTAGAAGGGAAAAGGCATAGGGGCACCAGCAGAGGGAAAATCACATGCTGCCATCTCCAAAACAAACAAATACAAAAAGAAAATCTGCTGCAGACACCCCAATAGTCATCTCACACCTTAGGCTGGGTACACACTAGTGTGAATTGGATGCCGGTTTCCCCAAAACCAATTCGCATGGCAGAAGTGTGTGCTCTGCTCTCACACATCTCCATAGGGGCTGTGGAGCGGATTGCACAGGGGTCCTGTGCGTCTTTGGCTTTGTTTCAGGTCTAAATTCAGGCACAAATTTGGGCCTGATTCATCCCTGATATGGAGAAAAGGGAGGCACCGGACCCCTGCTGTGAGCTACATCCATTTTAAGTGTGAAGCCAGCCAAATAATAAATATGATCCTAGCAATAAATACCCTACAGATGTGGTAAACCCTGAGGAAATCAGCAGTCTGCGATCACAAAATGTGCTTGAATGAGTGAAAACAGTGACAAAATAATTTATAAAGAACAATCATCAGTGCCAAAATTTTAAACACAAATAATATATAAAAAAGGTAGTGCAAACCTTACAGAGGTGTAACCCCCCCCCCAAAAAATGTAGCTAAAAATAGAGTAATCTAAAGTGCATATGAATATATAGCAAAAAAAAAGGACAGCAAACTTGTAGTACTTTACCATTATATAGAATGTCCAAATGTGTAAATGGTGTTAGTTTGTATCCAACACTCGTGATCCATACACAGCGTGACTGTGATACTCCATCGACCAGCATGCGCGCTTACCTCCAGCAAACAACCCCAAGGGTCAGTGAGTACTTTGTTAATCAAACTCCAATGCTCCCCACTCAGCTCGACCACAAATGGGATAAATCCACTCAGTCTCATGATAGCCCCAGGATGTTCAGTTCAAAGGAATAAAAGAGGTGCTTCCATAGTACAGTATATTTTAAAATGTTTAAAACATAGAAAAAAGCCACTCACATGGGTGTATATAACATCAGACTCAGTGAAACATCACAAGGAGTACCAATATGGCTGACTTCCAGTGGACCCCGATAGTACTCTGACTCACCTAAATAGGGTAAACACCAGCTCGACTCACCCCTCGTAACCTCAAACTAATTGTTTCATGAGTGACTGGGAACCCCAACAAACGACCTCCATTCGCGCGTACGACCAGCTACCTCATAGTGTCAGTGCGACACATACCTAGTGCTCACAACCTATGTTTGATTGTGGTAAATGTGTAAACCTGTAAGATATATTACCATTTCATGATGTTCAAACGACAGGAAAAAAAAACGATATATAAGTATACGTGAAATCTAATGAGATA
>BLSH010505473.1:676637-686903 GCA_018402905.1 Glandirana rugosa
GGAGATGAGCGTAGACGTCTGTACTCATCTCCTCTCGGTTAGTCGACGAGAGGACTGTCGGATGAGGCGGCACTGATGAGGTGGCACTGATGGGCAATGATGATGAGGCAAATACATGCAGCACTGATAAAGGGTGCTGATAAGCAGCACTGATGGGCACTGATAGGTGGCACTTATAAGCAGCACTGATGGGCACTCATAGATGGCACTGATGGGCACTCATAGGGGGCACTGATGGGCACTCATAGGGGGCACTGATGGGCACTGATAGGTGGCACTGGGCACTGATGGACACTGATAGGTGACACTGGTTGGCACCGATAGGTGGCACTGGTGAGCACTTATAGGCGGCAATGGAATATGGCATATTTATGGAGGCATTCCCTGGTGGTCCTGAGTGACATCCAAGATGGGCACTGAGTGCCATCGCTGTATCCCTGTTGGGCACTGTGCCCCTTACCTGGTGGTCTAGGGTGGGCTCCCTGGTGGTCAGGGTGGGCTTCCCTGACCAACAATCAGTGCAGGCCCCCCTTGTCAGGAGAGCAGCTGATTGGCTCTCCTCTACTCATGTCTGCAGATGCGAGTAGAGGAAAAGCCAGTATACGACTCTTCCAGTGTACACTGTGAACAGCTGCAATTGGTCACGGCTGATCACATGGTAAAGAGCTTCCAGTGGTGGCTCTTTATCGAAATCAGTATTGCGGTGTGTCAGACTGACACACCACACCACCGATCGCCACGTTGTGTGCCCTCCGCAGGCGCGCAATCGCGGGTTATCCTGCTGAACATCATATGACGCCTAGTCAGGGTAACTGAACCACTTCCCGGCTGTCATTCTGCATACGGCGATAGGGAAGTGGTTAAGGATACATTTCAGTTGTAAAGGTGCCCACAAGTGATCAGAAATATCTGTGAACAATATCAATAAGCAATTCTCATTATTTCTCTCTAGTAAGCAATGCTGGGAGCACTACGTTTATGTCAAGAGTGGTCACCCTGACTCTTTGCTTTAACCTTTTATACCCATCCTCATCAAGAAATTCTAATTTATGATAAGGCCTCATTCACATGGGTGTACCTACGCAGACAGCTATGTGAAGGGCTCTCATTGCCATACGGGATGCACAGGTGTTCCGTGCATCCACATGTAGACAGTCTCATTCATGTCTATTGGGATGCAGTGGCTGCATGGATACAGTCGCTCTTCCCAATTTCATATTCATGCGGTTGTGTCCCTGTACGTGGACAGTGCGAGTTCCGGGACATGCACCTGTGTGGAGGTCAAATTGGGCCCAGCCACTGCTTCCCAATAGACATGAATGGGACCTCCTGCACGCGGATGCGCCTAATGCCTTGGCATCTTGTGTGGGCAAAGACGGCCCTTTGCACAGGTGTGCACATAGGTATGCCCATATGAATGAGGCTTTACACTTGTTCATTAATTGAATCAATATGCTCTACCTCAAGGCCTCTCTGAGATGACAGCTTAGCAGAACTCTTTGCTCCTTGACATGACGTGCATACAGATAACCCTTGTGCCTAAAATGAACAGAATGTGTGGAACCCCCTTGAAGCTTCTCAGTAACACTCTGTGTATAAGTCTGTTTGAGCACACAAATAGTTGACAATCCTAGAGGTAGAAACAACAAATTCTCCTCCACAAGATCCTTAAAGCAGCTACTCATCAGATAGAAGGGGGATATCTGCAGCATGCCAAGAGAACACAAGAGGGTGCCTCTATGTGCAGCAATTGAAAAATGTATTCTTTTTATTCAATACATTTTCTAATTGCTGCACTTAGAGGTGCCCTCTTGTGTTCCCATCTCAGTAACACTCTGGCAAGGAAACACTCACACTACTTTACTCTACATTCCCTCTTATGTAGCCGAATACTTTGCTTGCTACTACAAAAACTGTTTCACCAACCTAAAAATGTGTAGGTAAAGGAACCAAAACCTCAACTATATGCTTACTTGCAGTGTTTTCTTTTTAGTAAACAATTTTGTATTGACTTGCAATGTGACTTGCAATGTGCCTATGCACTTGCTAGGACATTTACACTGCAGAAAGTGTCAGTTCTTTAGTACAGCCCCCTCCCTCCTTGTACATCATAGCCATCTCCTCTACTGGGAGTCTCTAATAATTCTGTGCTGCTGTAGCTCCTCCACCCCTAACCTACCTACAAAATCTTTACAGTAACTGAGCAGCACTGAGATGTAAAAAAGAATAAAAAAAACACAACAAAATATTGTAATTGCTTATGATATATAGTGCTTTAGCAAATGAAATGCCACCTGATTATTTTTTAGATCTATTTTAGATGGGTGCTGGAGGCAGATATGACAGATTGAGTGCTCCAAATTCAGGGGCTATCTGGGTATTTTGGAAGAAGCTGGCATATACTTCTAGCAGAGTACCCCAAAAGTTCCTGAATTCAGAATGCTCAATATGCCATATCTGCCTCCAGCTCCAACTCTAACTTGTATCTTCCTCTCCTTATCCTATTGTATAATTATCTGAGCTTCTACAACCAACTAAGAGGGTGTTGAATACGAACTTCTGTTTTCAGAGCCAAAAGTCCACATTGGCATTTTGAAGACCAGGTATCTGTGTGCTCTGAGAAATTACAATAATACATTCTACTGCTTCTAGTTGTTGTAACACACTTAACCTCAACATATAGCTGTTTTCTGCTGTGCAGTCTCAGAACAGAAGGGCCTCTTTTGTCCTGCACTTGTTCCCAGATGTTAAAGTCCAAAAGAAGACCTGTTTGCCCTGGGCCACGGCTTCTATTGAGTATGACACCTGAGTAAAATGCCCAATATGGAAATTACACAAGAGCCCTAGAGCCAAATGAAAAAAAGCTCTAATAATTTTGAGATATTATGAACATGAACATTTAGATAATATGTCAAAATCTTGACACATTTAGCATTTTGTACTTGTCCTCAGGGGTTTTCCATATCAAGTTGTCATGTTCTGGTTAAATATTACTGCTTGGACAGCAGAGCTAAATATATTAAAGTACAACACTGGCCAAAACTTTCTTTTTTTTTGTTTTGGATAATGTTGAACACCTTTCAGGAAGAAAAAGTGAGGGCAAATCTAAAATCTTACAGTTGTCACTAAAGCAGGAGTAGAGGGGAAATCTTCCAGAAGGTTACTTGTTTTGATGGCAGCTGTTAGAGTTGGGATCTGCCATCATTTTGGAGAGATTACCACTTGATTCTTAGGCCCCATACACACAGGCGTATTAAATAAATAAGTTGAAATGTCGGGCCCAATGTCAGGGAAGAATCAGCGTCAAAAATGCAATTTCGGAGGCGTTTTGCATTGGCGTTAATGTGCGTTAATGAGCGTCAGCGCTATGTCGCGTTTTGTTAAGAAAAAATCCTCTGCTATTTTTTAACCTGAAAATACTGGCGTTAAAAATGCTGGTTAACGTCGCTACGGCATTAGTGCGTGTTAGTGAGCGTTTATGAGAGTTTTGCTGGCTCAGCGTCAAAAATGCTCTAACACTGCAGCTTCAGAACGCGCTGGCCATGGGTTCTGCTTTCAGCTCACTAATGCCAAAGCTATCTACAGCTCAAAAACGTCTGCATTTTTATGGGGCCATTGAATAACTTGGAGAGCTGCAAAAAAACGCTCAAAACCGCGGAGGTAAAAAACATCTGTGTGTATGAGGCCTAATTGTGTTTTTAAAGACACAGTGTACTCTAACAATGTACAAATGTCAATACACAGCGGACAGATGCAAGCACCCAACACATTTACAAATATCAGATACTGAAAATTCTAGTAGCACCTCAAAACAGACAGTATGGTATATAGATCCTTTGCAAAAAGGGCCCCCTAGGAGCAGTGCATTTTTTACAGAATTTTAGTGCACCCAGAAGGGACAAGTGCAGCGTCCAGCGCTGATAAGCAGCCTGTTAAAGTCTAAGGCAGGCTGTAACTGGACTGGGCTAAGCTCTTTACTAAGCGACAGCCTCAATTAGGGCCTTGTGTGTTCAGGGATGAAGGTACAAAGTGCAGAAGGTCTGCACTTCAGACCTTGTCCTTGAACACATAGAGCTTTAAACAAGGAGGGAGGTACACTGCTCCTAGATGGCCCCATATGCAAGGAGGATTAAGAGGATTCTGCTTGTGATTACTTATAATTTTTCAGGGCTAGGCTCCTGCTATTATTTGAGCATCTCTTTTCTTTCAGTGCTCAGAGACTGCTCAGCTGTCAGTTAATTACCAGCCACTAGTTGTTTCCACGGTGACTTACCTGGTTACCATTAGTCCAGCCTACATCCAGCCTCTTTTTGGCTATTTAAACAGTTTGCTCATTTCCTCTGTGCCCTTGTGTGGTCTATGATCTCCAGTGTGTTCCTGGGCCTGGCTGACTTCTCTTGTGATACCAGTTCCATACCAGTTTGCTCTTTGCTATGCTGACTTATGGCTTTCTGGCCTCCGGTCATCTGATTACTGGCCTTGGCATCCAAACCCTGGCTTCAGTGTTGACTACGTTCCTGAACCGTGTTATTTTTTGCTATTTCATTAAAGGCGTGATTTTAACTGCATTTTTGTCTGCTCCTGGTTTATGGTTCCTGACACACTTAGACCAGAAAAGATGTCCCCATTGGAATATTTCCCCTCTATCCTCTTCTTTTCACAACTCAGTACATGTGGTCAGGACATTATCTACATGGAATTTGCATGTTCTTCCTGTGCTTGCTTCAGTTGCCCTTCCACCCACAAAGACATGTTGGTAGGTTAATTGGCTCCTATCTAAACTCCTATCCTATCTAAACTGGCCCTAGCATTTGAGATAGGGACCTAACCTTATAAGCTCCTTAAGGACAGGGACTCATGTGAATGTATGGAAAGCACTGCATAAACTGGTAGTGTTATAGAAATGCCTGCATAAAAACGTAAAATTTGATGCTATCCTCCACTTTCGGTCCTGGTGACAATGCTCACCAAAACAAATAGCATAAATCCCCCTAGCATGGACAAATCCCTGAAATAGATCTAATCTGTCACCACTTCATCGAAAACTACAGATACAATATAATGTTGCCAGTCGCATTTTCCCATTTTCACTGACGACATCTAAATAATAATCAATCATGGGCGCATTTCTACTCCAGGCTTCCAAATCGTAAGTGATTAAAGTGTCCTTTACAGCCCAAGCTTCCAAATGTGGTGCCACCGCATGTGGTGAGTCACATGGATAATCTGTCTGCTATTTTCATTACAATCATTACTATAAAAAATGTATGTTCAATGAACTTTTTATTTAAAATGTCAGCGTCAGACATTTGTTAAGATATAGCAAGAGTGGCTGTAATTTGAATTGTAAAACATAACTGGCACCGCGGCGGTAATGACACTACTGTAGATCCAATTAAGTGTTAATCAATGCAATCTCCCCAATGTAGCGGAGTGACATACACGAGGGTGACAAGACACTAACCACATGAGGCTCGTTGAGAGCAAATTAAAGTAGCTTAGTTCTCCAGTCGTGCTTGAAACACATACACAATGTTCTCTCATTAGCAATTCTTTACTCTTAACTTTGTGGAAACTATCACTTTGAAGAAGCTAGCTGCTGATGTGAGGATGAGGAGCGATTTTTAGAACTCAGACACACACCTATTGGTTTATAGGTGGCTAAGAGGCAATATGTAGCCTCCTCACTGCCTGTTTGAACCCTGAGAAGGTCAAACCACCATGTGGCAACTGCTCGTGGTTGCAGTGGGTCCCCATTCGCTTGAGTAGGTTCCATTTGCCAGAGGTACTGCCTGCCAAATGTGATAGGGGACTTAATTTTTGCTATGGCATGTATATGAGTAAAAAAGGGGGGTTTTGGGACTTTAAGATGAGGTGTGTACGAAGGCGAACCTCCATCCCTATTTGGTTGCAAAAAGTGAAGGGAGTTGGGACTTTAAATGAGGCAATTAACCCATGAGGTGTATAGTATGTACATGTTTTATTAAAAACATTGTAGCGTCAAAAATCATTGGTCAAATACACAACCAAGGATATACATGCTCACAGGCATGGCATAGTTATAAACGTTCATAACTGTACATAGATCTAACATGGCAACATCGACAATAATTTGAAATTGATAGAGTAGATTGTATAAATTCATATATATACATATACCCATGTAACAGTGATGTACGATACATAAAGAAAGATTGATTGTTTAATACATAATTCAAGCAGTATAATTGATATCAATGTAAGTGAGTCATTTAAAAAGAATCCCATAAGGCATGTAGCCACATCCTAAATGGCCGACGCATTTCGTGTATACAACACTTCCTCAGGGGCGGATGCTTGATACATCTACAGAAAACATATGTAGGGGATAATTGAATTTAATATTGGGCAAGTCATTATGGGGAAGAAAGAAAGAAATGTCAAATTGAAAAAACTCACATAGAGTGGAACAATTGATGTATGGTATGTATGAATCCAGGGCGAGGGATGGTGTCCGGCCCGGGAGCTGAGATGGCCACTAACCCGCAAGCACAGGGACAGACAGGCATCGCTCCAGAAGTCCAGGTTTAATGTCTCCACTGAAGGGGTGACAGCAGTGGGATCTATTGTGAAGATATAGTGGATGGAGTGAGATGCGGAGATCCTAAACCTCCTAAAATGGGACAAAGAGAGTATGGCAAGAGGTGAGGGGTGAATACCCAGTAAAGTCATGCAGTGATGGAGTGATGAACAGATAGTGCATAGCATAGAATGAAGGATAAAAGTAGGTGAAAAAAGACCAAATCCTCACAACAGCCAATCACATGGTTACTCAGAACAGCATATTGCATTGTCAATGTGGCGTACAATGTGGGGTGGACCCTTGGAGGGCCCCCTAAACACAGGACGTTCACCTCAATGAGGTATATATGAACATGTTTTATGAAAAATAAATAAATACATAATAGCGTCAAGAATCATTGGTCAAATACATAACCAAGGATATACATGCTCACAGGCATGGCATAATTATCCACTCCAGGTCCGCGCTATAGCCGAAGTACGGCTCCAGCGCAGACCTGAAATGCCCGGAGGACGTCCATGGACGTCCTCCACTGCGCACGCTCCAGGCGCGCTCCCTGGCGGTAGCGGCGGCGCGCTCGTGCGCGCCGCACGCTGCGCGAGCGTGCCCGTGGGTCAGGCGGACTCGATGTCCGCCCGAGACCCGGCGATCGCCTTTAGGAGCCTCAGAACGGGGAACCGCCGTTGTAAACACGGCGGTTCCCGGTTCTGTGACAGGGGACATAACAGATCTACTGATCCCTGTCACTGGGATCAGTTAGATCTGTTATGTTACGGCCAGCCCTGCCCCCCCACAGTTAGAACACACCCAGGGAACATTGTTAACCCCTTCACTGCCCCCTGCAGGTTAACCCCTTCACTGCCAATGACATTTATACAGTAATCAGTGGACATTTAAATTTCTGATCGCTGAATAAATGTCATTGGTCCCAAAAAAGTGTCAAAAATGTCCGACATGTCCGCCCCAATATCGCAGTCCCGATAAAAATCGCAGATCGCCGCCATTACTAGTAAAAAAAAAAAATAATAATAAAAACGCCATAAATCAATTCCCAGTTTGTAGACGCCATAACTTTTGCGCAAACCAATCAATATACTCCGATTGCGGTTTTTTTTTTTTACCAAAAATATGTAGAAGAATATATATCGGCCAAAACTGATGAATAATTTTTTTAATGGATTTGTACTTTAGCAAAAAGTAAAAAATATTGTTCTTTTTTGCAAAATTGTCGCTCATTTTTTGTTTATAGCGGCGATCAGAAATGACGCAGAGGCGATCAAATACCACCAAAAGAAAGCTCTATTTGTGGGGAAAAAAGGACGCAAATTTTATTTGGGTACAACGTCGCACGACTGCGCAATTGTCATTCAAAATGCGACAGTGCTGAAAGCCAAAAATTGGTCTGGGCAGGAGGGGGGTTTAAGTGCCGGGTAAGGAAGGGGTTAAAAAACGTTCATAGCTGTGCATCAATCTAAGATGGCAACATCAACAATGAATTGAAAATAATAGAGTAAAATGTATAGATTCATAAATTTGAGTGAAATCATGCAGTGATACTGCGGTAATCAGGAGGTGCATAGCAAGGAATAAAGGATGAAGGTGAGTGAAAGAAGACCGAATCCATCGTGAGAAATTGCCAAAGAGGGTAAAAGATACAATAGAAGAAACGATGAGAAGAGAGAAACCAGCGACCCAAGTGTGGAACACAAAGGGGTTACCTGTAGTATGCATGGAGGAACTGACCTCCGTGCTTTACTGCGTATGATGAGGTGTAGCGAGACATACACATGTCCGGGGAGGTGCCTTATATGTCCCGCGCACGCAGGAGTGGCCATCAGCGTCACGCGAGCATGACAAGTATGGGGAGGGGCTCCGGCTCAGGCCAATGAATTAACCCATAGCCGGCTTACACCTCCCACCTAAGTCAGCTGAGTTGGGCACTCACGCCCCCATCATGATGCCATGTATTGACACACATGTGAGGCGCGGATGCGTGGCGCGGATGCGCCATGGTCACCCGCCCAACCCCCCAACCAACCCCCCATCAACCGAGCCTGGATACAGGCAAGGCGGAGGGGGAGGAAGGGGGAGAGGGGGGGCGCACAGGGCGCATCGCAGCTCCCGGGATCAGGGCAGCCCCCAAGCCAAGAGTCCAAACATATCCAGCAGCCAGTCAAGGGGTTACTCAAAACAGCATATTGCACAGTCAATGTGGCATGCGATGTGGGTGGACCCTGCCGGGCCCACTCAATACAGAACGTACACCTCAATGGATGGTAGGGGAACACTACCTATCCGAAACTGATTGCCTCCATCCCTATTGTATATGAGTAAAAAAGGGGGGTTTTGGGACTTAAAGATGTTACATGTTACATGGGTGTGTGTATATATATGAATTTATACAATCTACTCTATCAATTTCAAATTATTGTCGATGTTGCCATGTTAGATCTATGTACAGTTATGAACGTTTATAACTATGCCATGCCTGTGAGCATGTATATCCTTGGTTGTGTATTTGACCAATGATTTTTGACGCTACTATGTTTTTAATAAAACATGTACATACTATACACCTCATGGGTTAATTGCCTCATTTAAAGTCCCAACTCCCTTCACCTTATGGCATGTATATATTCCTGATCAGCTGTATGTCTGTGTCTAGATGGGTAGTCATCTTAACTAGTGTTGAGCGAACCCGGACTGTAACGTTCGGGTCTGTACCAAACTTTCGGGTGTCCGTGGCACGGACCCGGACCCGGACATTTCAAAAATCGCTCGGGTTCGGTCCGGGGTTCTGCTATTTTACTCCACGTGTTGAGAAGCTGCAGGGCAGCCAATCAACAAGCGTTTCACTGGTTTGCCCTTAGAATCCATCACAGCCATGCCTACTAATGGCATGGCTGTGATTGGCCAGTGCATCATGTGACCCAGCCTCTTTATAAGCTGGAGTCACAGTGCTGCAGTCACATGCTCCTTGGGTTAGTGTAGGGAAAGGAAGCTGAAAGCTTGAGGGACAGATTTGAGACATTTTAAGACCTGATCCTGCATCCTGAGATAGATTACTTTACTACTGCTGTCTTTGCTGTTGCTCTGAGGACAGATAGCAGAAATTACAGATTTCACATACCGCTGCTTTGAGTTGCAGATCAAGCTCTGCATAAAACAACGATCGCTACGATCGTGCTCAACGATCAGATTGTTGGGGGAATTTGAGATTTCAAATACCGCTGCTTAGAGTTGGAGATTGCAGATTAAACTCTGTCTAACGAAACGAACGTACGTTCCTACACAACGATCATATTGTGGGATCGTACACAACGATCATATTGTGGGAGTAATTTGAGATTTCACATACTGATGCTTTGAGTGATCTGACTGCACTAGGTAGAGGCTTCTGCTCAGAGGGACAGATTCTTGTTCCAAAACCATTGCCTACTCCTATAGGGCCAGCTGTTGCTGTAAGTGACACATTATTTTTCAAAAAACATCTCCATCTCCTAGTTCAAAGGGGGTGCCTACTTCTATAGGGCCAGCTGTTGATGTAAGTGGCACATTATTGTTCAAAAATCATCTCCTAGTTCAAAGGGGAGAGTTTCCAGGTGTTGCTTAGAGGAACTGATTCTTGTTCCAAAACCATTGCCTACTCCTATAGGGCCAGCTGTTGTCGACCGGGATATCCTCATCCGTTACCCAAACCTTGT